>VXAB01013784.1:287752-315852 GCA_013399175.1 Odontophorus gujanensis
TTTTGCACATTCTTGTTTGAAGGGAGGGTTTCTAGGGGACCAAACAGAAAGAAGCAAGCTGCATTATTAGTGCAGCTACTGCTAGGGCAGCTGCACAGGTGATCAGCTTAGGGAGGGAAACTGAGTCAGCAGGTGTATCGCCTCGTGATCTTTCCTGAAAGAACAGTTCAAAGTAGATCAATACTATGGAAGTAGAGAATTGCTTGAGAAAGGATCTGTTGTTCTGACCCATGCTCCCCATTAGCATGGGCTGCCTGTCACTGGTGTGCTGTAACATTATGTTCTGCAATGTTAGCAACAGAAAAGACAGCAATCGAAAGACCTTTCTGCAAAAGAACAACTATCAGTGCTCACAACCAGCTCACAGTTTATTTTCTGGATGCTGTACAAATCAGTCCAGGTGGTAATCCTGTCCCAGTTGGATTTGTAAAGTGTTGGAGGAAGAAAGGAAGTTTTTCCAATCAATGCCTTTAAAGTACATGTAACTGCAGCACTGTAGAAATGATTCTGCATAGCAAACTCATTACTCACAACTACAGTAATACTGCTGTGACGTCTTTGCATAGCAAACTAGCTTTAAAAAGGAATCATAAAGCAAAGGTTTAGTGAAATATTGATCATCAATTACAAATTATTTTTCCATTATAGAATATTATGATTCCAGTGTAATAAAGAACTGTGTGTATGTTGGTTTCCTTTTAAACAGTTCAATATTGTGAAGTCAGTGTGCTTGGCTAAGATTAACGCTAAATATAGATCGAAAGGGACAGCCTGTTTCATGACTGCCTTCATGGGTCCTGCAAGGGCTGTCAGGCTCCAATGGGGCTAAAAGCGGAGGAGAACAGCAGCACAAGTTTTGTTCTGGGGCTTGGCACTGGCTGAGTTCTTCCATACTGGATTTTACTTGAACGTGGCTATGTTGTAAGTAACATTTCATTACACCGTTATTAAAATAACTTTCAAACTGGTTTTTTTTTTTTCCTGTTAAAAATTTTCACTTTCTTCATACTACGTTCTAATTTTATTGCAACAATCTAAGGAGAAATTTAGAAATCAAATGAGGAAGAGTTCTTTAAAGAAGGTTAAAGCATGTGAAGGATTGGCAAAACATAACCCAGTCAACGTTTAGCTTAGTTTGTTGGGCAACTAATCAACACCTTCAGCTAGTGACACTGATAAACCCTCTCACAGTTATTTGAAATATCATTGGAAAATGAAACATGGGGGTTTCCTTCATTGCAGCTGCATGCATAGTGAGGAAGTTGGTTTTAAATAATAATGAAATCAGAAATGTATAATTCTACTAATAGTAAAGCATGAAAGGTACTCACGTTTTTTTACAGCTCAAGCTGTTAAGGAGAATCTTTTCCCTGAAGCTGCAGGGAAGGATACTCATCAGAATATTCCAGAGAAATAACGGCTCTTTGGAAGCTAAAAATAACCATAAGGGTTTGTGCACGAGATGGTAGCTTTGAGCATGCTGTCGTAGGAATGCACGGCTCTGTATGGCTGCAGCTGGCCACCAGTGTGCTTGTGGAGAGATAGCAGTGATAGTGCAGGTGGCAATGGGGCTGGCCAATGCATGATCTCACACCATGTGACATTCCAGGGCAATGAAAGTGCTTACAACCTTCCGCCTGAAGCTACTGCTGTGAAAGATTTATCTAAGAAGAAGAGGAATATTTCCTAGAGAAACATTTTACTTCAATAACTGCAGTGGGAGTTTTCAGTGACCAGCATGGTTTAAGATGCCTTGTTAGAACAACTGCATATCCTTACGGCTAGGACTGTGTGCTTTAACACAGAAAGGAGCCTGCTTAGATAATACATAATATTTTCTTTTGCCCTATTATTCACAAATAGTAACTTCACAGTGATATTATGAGGTGCATAAGCAGACCTGTATTCTTGCTTATTCTTAACTCCGACATCCATACCTGCTTTCTGGCTGTGTCTCGTGACTGAAGTTTGGTGCTAAATGCACAACACCTATGTGATGTCCTTGTTGCTGATGCTGGTGAAGGTTCAGCTCTCACTGTGGCCAGGTATCACTCTTCATCTTACTAAGCATCTACCAAACTGAAAAAGTTATACAATTGAATATCCAGCGCTCAAAAAACCACAAGTGGAACAGATATTCTCTTTCCACGCACACATATATGCATACATGTGTAATTATATGTATATATACGATCAATGTCCATGTATGCATGCATTCACAGGTATGCAGATATGATGTAGGAATGAAACTTGACAGTTGTAAGTAACAGATGCTAAAGGCTGGGTTACCCATGCCTTCAAGCGTGCTGGTCCTCCAAATCCCTTCATTTTAGTGGTTGTTACAGCTGCTCCTCAGATCAGGACACCTACTATTACCAGTCAATTCACATCTTTTTCACTTAACTAATAATTCTTCTAGATACAATGGAGAAAACTTCTTTGGAAATTAACCCCCCCAATACTGATGAAGAAAGGAAGCTTTATGTGGTTGATTCCTTAAACAACCTAAACAAACTAAATGTTTGCCCAGACGACTTCCAGCGTCCACTGGGTACGTATGACAACATTTTGTAGTTATCTTTTGCACACAAATAGGCCTTAAAAAAAACCTGAAAACACAAACACTAACAAACTGTGTTGTACTGGTGTCAACAGCCCAATAGGTGAACATGTATGTCAAACTGCACTGAAAAGTTTAAGAAAAGATCAGAAATGGCATAATTCACAAAGACCAGATCCATGGTTCAGCTACTGCTGGTGACTCCTTCAGGTGTCAGGTTCTAGGAAATCCCTACATTTGACTAGGGATTCACTGTGAAGCCTGGATTTGTTTCTCATTTCTGCTTGGGTCCATCAGACAAGATAATTTCTCTAGTACTGCCCAATCTACACCTCTTACATGGATGGCACTGTAACTCCTCACAAACACTAAAATTCACCTGTGGCAATAGAAACACCAGTGAATTTTTGTTTATTCTTTCAAGACACCTCTCTTAAGGACTCAGACCGTATGTCTGAGAGTGTTGTTCAAATGCTTCTTGAACTCCACGGAGCTCAGTGCCATGACCACTGCCTGGGGTAGCCTGTTCCAGTGCCCTCCACCCTCTGGTGAAGAAACTTCTGGCATCCAACCTGTACCACACCTGACACATCTTTATGCCATACTCTTGAGTTCTGTCACAGTCACCAGAAAGCAGAGATCAGTTTTTATTTACTGTAACAGCAAATTTGACTGAGGAAGAGTTGTAGAATGACTGTAAGAAAATGAGATTCCAATGGCCATAAGTTAATCACCCTTCTATTTAAACAGCTTAATGTAGCTTTCCAGATTTAAAAAACTTTCTGTTAGTCCTGTGTAGGATGAATACCCTGAAAGAATAATACCTACATAAAATGATGAAGGTGGATGGTATATTTTTGTATGGCTTATCCAGTTGGTATAAAGACAACTGGTAAATTAGGAAAGGCTCACCTGTCACTGATGGTCAAGGCTGGCCTGGAACTCCACAGAAGAGGGATCTCCAACAAGAAGGCCTTCTCCACTGGTTGTCAGCCCTTAAATGGGATCTGGGAGAGGTGGAGACGGACTTCAACCCTTCTGGTCACACAGGTGCATTGCCTTCACCTGTTCTCCAGTGGCTGACTCAGTGCTCACCTGAGGTGATCAATCAGTGGTTCAGGCCATGATTCAACAGTTCCCATGCATCCTGTTTCAGAGTTCTCTGATTGCTCATGGTGGAAGTAACTGGTGTGCTGTAAGTTTCCCAATTTAACACAAATATGTAAAATTTAAAATACTTTCTGTAGGTAGATTATCCCGATATTCTCATTTCTGTAAGTACAAAATGGTACAATGGGATAAATTGACTTTGCAGCATGCTACTCAGCAGCATGGTTGTCTTACTTCCTTCTGTGGGTCCTATTAAGCTAATGTTCTTTATTTTCCAAGTAAACATATAGAGTTTTGTTGAACAGTCATGTGAATTCTATTCCCTAGATTTCAACAGTAAATAAAGGTAGCCTAATACATATCTTTATGCATTCATTTGTAAAGTGCTTTGTATTCTTCTAGGACTGCTCTTTTTAACACAGAGGGTTTTTTTTTGTTTTGTTTTGTTTTTTGTTTTATTGTTTTTAAGCTTGGAAATTCTGTAGATATCTTCTCCTACCAGTAAAATAAATAAATGAATTTTCCTTATTCAGCAGCATAAAATTCTGGTTCTCTTGCCAGAAAATCAGTGAGAGCTCTGGAGTACATTTCAGCTCAGTAAATACTGCATTCTCGTGAACAATCTATTTAGTAGTATAGTAGATGCTTGGCTCAGCTAAAAAGTGACGTTTCAAGACTGTTGCAATACTCACAGCAATCTTTTCATTCAGCAGTTTAATACAACCTGGCATAATGAAACACAGTAACATGTTGAAAGCTATTTCAAATGTAAACACCTTTGGATTACCTTGGTAGCAGCCATGCAAAAATTTCTTTATGTTTTAAATGTTAAAATGTTTTTCCATTCTTTGCAGCTTGGTAAGAGCCTGTGTTCAGTGATTTCTTGCAGCATTGTAGCCTGGCAAGCACAGCCATTAAGAAGCATCCACCAGGCAGAGCAAGCATTAAATATTTCTGAGAAATCTGTTGATAGCTTACTGTTCTTGAGAGACAGTAGTAGCAGGATGTCCCCGTCCCTTTTATTCTAACTAGAAAGCAATATTGGTGCAGACACTTAGTATAGGATGCATTTGTTATGAATGCTAAGTGAAAAAGCATATATAAAAATATTTATCTTACCTGAGGCAGGAGCATGTGAAATGCAATAAAGAAAAGCAGATATTCCCAAAGATCTCCTGCTTGGTCAGCCAGTTGCTCAGCCCCAGGTTTGTTCAGTATTAATGTGCTACATGCATCCTTCTCTCAGCTTTATCACAACAGGCTCAGTTGCAAAACTGTCAGAGATTTCTGCCACGAAATCTCTGAAATCTCATGAAATTCAAATGAACTTTCTCATAGTCTTCACCTGACCTCACCTATTATCATCAGAGCTTGCGGCCATATTTCATAGAGTCATAGAATTGCTTCAGCTGGAAAGCACACTTAAAGGTCATCTAGTTCAACTCTACTGAACACAGACGTCCAAATCCAGATTTGATTGCAACTGTTTCTGTGAAAGAAAAAACTGACTTTCCTTTTAGGCAAGACAATCTTAAAAGCACAGTGAACTATCCTACTTTCAAATTAAAGGGAAGAAGAGTAACTACTTCTTTTTCCCCTCATCCATCATGTGCTTGAAGGATAAAATATGTAGTCCATATGAGGGTCTATTCAATTCTTGACAATTTGGAAGCGTATGTACTTCATATTTTGCTGAAGTTAAACAAAAAAACCTGCAGAATGTTTTCAAAGAAGAATATTAAAAACATTTGTTTTCAGGTAAAAACAAGAAAGAAAAAGAAAGAAATCTAAAGTCATCCTGTCCAACACCAAGAAAAACTGTGGTGCTTAAGTTGGGAATTTAGTCATCCATGGATACTTGCACCATCAAACAGAAAGATAAGCCAGTCTAGAGGTTAAATGTGTAGGATGAGTGCGTATTGAGATTTTCAATCTGGATTTTTTTCTCTTCTCTTTTGAAAAGGCCTGCAGAAAACTTAATTGCAACCTTTGTATATGTAAAACTGAGCTGTAAAAGTCTGAAATTGCAGAACTCTGAACTGTAAAACAGGTCAACAAAAATGTGTATTTCAAAACCATATATATTTATTTAAATGTTCTAGGAGTTACAACAGATGCCTTCTATACACTCAAATTCAAGCTTATCTCATAAAGTTGGTTTCTTCCCTTCTCCTGCAATATCAGAAGAAAAAACATCTGTTGGCCAAAAGGATGATGTATTCTGGAGCCAGAGGCATTTTGTTGTGTTTACTCTGATGAAACTGAACAAACTTCATCACCAAATGACTTGTCATCTCTTACAGATGAGGAAGTTGAGAGCACCGGTGGTACTGGAGAGAACATGACAGGGAATAAAACAAGAAACCAGTGCTACTTCTTCATTGCCTTCATTCTTACTTTGATTGTCAGTTTGGCAGTGGTTTCATTTGTAATATTCTTAATAAGTAAGTAAAGCCAACAGTGGTTCTTAAAAATGTGGGGGAATATGGAGAAGAACTTTGCCAAAAGGTGTCATGCTACCTTATAACATCTTAATGCTGTATCTGTATGGCCAAAGTTTTTAGCTGGTTATGGGCAGTGGTCTTGCCCCTGGGTATAGAAGCACAGGCCTCAGCTCTCTGAGCTACAAGGCACAGTTTTGTTCTTTGTCCAAAGGTTTTGTGAGCTTAAAGAGCTGTCGAGATTTTAGCTCAACAGGGTGAAAGTATCTCCCTGAGAATGCCAACTGGAAGTTACATTTTTAAGACAATTGCATGGCAATGAATTGGCTTCTTGTATCTCCCCAGAGGAAATTCACTACTAGTGACTTTTCACTGAAACTGGAATTACACTAAGGCTAGCACTTCAATCAGGCTCCTTGAAGATATTATCTTTTATTCAGAGAGACTTGAAGGTTGCAAGCTAAGGATGATGGGAAAGTGTTTGAAATTAAGAAAACTTCAAACTAAACAAAAAATCAGTTAAGATGCATAAAAGTTGTCACATAGCATCAAGTCTGTAGACATTATTTACTATTACACTTGGGCAGGACTGATTGAGACAGATCCGCTAATGCTGAGCTCAAAGCTACTGGTGGCCTTACTTTATGGAGACTGTTGTCTTGGGATTTTCAGTACTAATTGTATTGGACAGAGCATGAGATGTGTTATTTTAACGCACAAGTGCATTTTGAAAGAACTGTAATCCACGTGAATTAAGATTTCTTTTGCTCTACAGCAGGGAATTCACTGGAACTTAGCAAAAATCCTTTCCTTCTTAAGATGAAAATCCTAAACCTTGACTAAATTTTCTCACAAGCCCTCAAGAGTCAAAAAGCAAGACAAGTAAAGAACATAAAACATTAAGTGGCATGATTGTAAAACACTAAATAAAACATCTACAATTTGAATTTCAGATATATTTAATGGGCAGCTGCTAAGCATGTAGATAAATGAGCAGTGTGTCCCTCAAGCAGAAAAGCTGTACAACAATTAATAACGAAAAGGTTATTTGAGGGATTAAAGAAGTTTACCTGGGCTCAGAATGGTACAGACCTGTGCTTTTAGAAGCTAACTACAGTAAGTGTTTGTCTGAGATGATGCTTTAAATCCATAGGCATAGACTTGTTTTGCATTGGCACCGTCAGAATTAAACTTTTGTTGGCCCCAAAACCCATGGGTAAATTTTGTCAGCCTTAGAAGGATGAAATAAAAATAGTTCCAGAAGTGTATATAATGGGTACTGCATACTGGTGGTCCAGAGGAAAATTGCCTTTCAATGCCAATATTTACAAGAATTCTCCTTTAACCTAAATACTTTAGGAAATCAAATGATGTGGCTGTAGCCTTTTTTGTGCTTTAATATATGTACTTTTAGAAAAATATAGGTGAGTAGTGCACAGAAGTAGTAACTTGGAGCCATTTAATAAGACATTTTCTTGTGGATTCGAATGGAATGGATACACTCCTTAAGACTGCAAAATTTGTCAGAGACAGAGTATTTGATTGTATTATACTGCTTTGTGGTTAATAAAAGCAAAACTGAACACTTAAAGAAGTCAACGAGCAGGCCACTCCATCAGATGCCTCACTTTTTCCCATTGGATTCCGCTTTTGTTTTCCTGTTTTGTATTCTCACCCATCATAATTCCCTATAGTCTCACATGGGAATGCGAGAAAGCGTAGAGATGCTTTTAACTTAAATATTGACAATTTAATGTGATTTATTTTCCTTTCCAAGTTCAAACTAGAAACAAGATGGACCAAATATCAAGCAGACTCATATCTGAAAGGAAGAACATAGAAGAGCTTAAGAAAATGAACAATATTATATTAAAGTATCTAAATCAATCAGGAATGAAGGAAAAGGAAGGATTTCTCTTCACACAGTCTCCTGATCTTCATGATTACTTCTTCACCCATCCAGAGCTGAAAGTCCCTGGAGAATAGATCTACTTTGGAATGAAATTTAGCATCACTCTATTCACATATTTGGATGTTTTCACATATGATATACAGACTACTATAACATTCTGATATGGTCACAGGAACATTAGAAAGGCTATCTGAATGAAAAATATTAGAAGAGAATATTTGATTCTGTTTGATGTGAGTACTTATTTTGAAAACTAAGCCCATAGAATTTACAATAGTCAGCAAATGGCCAACAATTTTCAGTAGTTTCAGATTCTCTGTGCGTTTTAAGTTACAGGGTTAGGGGCTTAGTTTTAATTCAGATGTAAGAGATCACATGAAATAGTGATTCAAGTGATTCCTGCGTGACCCTGTTGATTTTGGAACAACTTCTGCGTTTTCTTCTATATTATTTGTATTTAATGGTTAACTACAGATTTCATCACTTATAAATAAATTCAGTTCTGCCACAGAGTTCGGTGGTCTTCATTTCTGTGCATCTGAATGGACTGATTTACCAATTCTACAAAATAAATAAATAAATAAATAAATAAATAAACCAAAACAAACCCAAAAAAAAAACGAACAAACTTGTCTAAAAACTTTTCATAACACATCATATTCAGCCCTAATTACTAAGGACTGAAAGTGGGTGTTATATTTTCTTACACGGGAAATAGGCTTAGAGAGCTCAGTGTGGTAGCATCTATCTCATAATACTGCTAGTACATATTTGTTGGCAGCTGCTGGGGGAGGACCAACTGCTTTTATAAAGTGATATGGGGAAAATGATTTAAGTATATAAAGTGATATGGGGAAAATGATTTAAGGCCAGAGAAAGGCCTTAGGGCCAGATGGATGTCTGCGCTGAGCCTTCCTGTTCTAAAAATGGTACAGAGAGTAAAAGCAGCAGCTGGTGCTTTCTCAATTTGACTTCTCACAGCTGTGGAGACCAAGACCCAGAAGTGCAATCATAAGGAACTGGTGGGTAGCTCTGACATTTTAGTACTCAGATTCTGATACGGTATGCACATTAAGAAGCCATCTCAATTACCACTAAAGAAATCAGTTACTTCCCTCCCTGAAGTGAAATGACAGCTGACACTCAGTATCTTCTCTTTTACCTCAGGTTCTCCTCTTTTCAATCAGAGTTGTTCTTGTTTTTTTTTTTATCTTTCCTGGACAATTTTACAAAAATAGTCACCTCAGTCTACGATGTGCATTGCAGTCTCCTTTACCAGAATAACGATAAACCTTGCTGTAGTGACTCCACTGCCTACAATATAGAGAAGAACTAGATCTGGGAATCTTTCTTGCTATGACGCTACTTGGATTTGCCCACTGATTCATAGAAATCTCATTCATTCTAAGAGGAATATTATGGTTTACACATGTGTTTTGCATCATCTTATTTCTTGAGCACTGCTTTCCCTGTTGTACTGCTGTCAAGTCATTCAAATGAAAATCATGAGGTTTGGTTGTAAGAACTTATTACTCCTGCTGTTAATTCTCAGCTGGAGTCTTAATTATCTACTCTGGGAATCATAAGGGTTTGTTACAAGGATGACTTCAATACTGATAAGAGAATGATAAAAGTGAGTGTAGAATATGTTGCAAGAAAAGAAACTCTAAAAGACCAAAGTAAATATCTTCCTGTAAACGCTGTTAAATGATGACAGGAAAAGTGTCGTACGACTAAGAACATGACACTCTCAGTGCTGCTTCTCTGTTCACCAAGCTGTCAGCTGCTTTTAATGGCAGTATTAAGTTCTCATCTTTCCCACTCATCTTGTAGCTACCGGAACAGCTTTCAAGCTTCTGTCTCACACTGACATGCATCTGTACTTGCCAACCAGGGAGAAACAATTCCAATATTTGGCATCCAGTGCATCTCAAACACGTGGATTTGGCACATCCCTCATTGCAACTGCAGCTATCAGAGATGTTTGTGCTTCTCTAGAAACTGACATCAATAGCCCGTAGATTTTTTTTCTGGTAGGAGAAAGTGTAAATAAAATATGTGCTACATCAACAGTCAACAGAAATAGAAAATTCCTTGTGTCTCTGGTCTTGTTGTCAACTACTGTTGGTCTGTTATTTGATCAGTAATCACAAGAAATCCACATTTTCTGTCTCTTCTATTGACTAGAAATGTTTTTTTCCCTTCCATAGTTTGAGCTTGTGAGGTGCTGAGTACCCTCAGCTGCCATAGATGTATGTAGGACCAGCAATATACAGGTGCACTTGGAATCAAAAGGACTGTACCCCTAACTCATACTTTTAATATTTATTTGTTCCTTCTCTTGTAGTGATTATTGATTTAGATCAGTGATTTAAAAAGTGCAAAGGCCCAGGGAATTCTTTAAGCCCATCTTACTAGCACTGTTGAAATATGTATGCTTTTGGAGTCTTTTGTGTACAGGGGGACACAGAGTAGCATTGCATACAGCTGCTCATGGCTTCTCAGCTCAAGTTACAAATACCCATTTACAGTGAGGACAGCTTCCATCTGAGAGTAGAGTGAGGGCTGAGATGGACATCTTGACAGTGGAGTGCCACAACTACTCGGTCAATGCTTTCTGGAGTATCCTCATAAGCAGAAGAAATTAATATCTTCTTCAGGAGAATGTCACGTTTACTGATGGTAAGATAGTTCCAAACAAACCAATACTTGACTCAAAATCTTCTCCAGACTTGAACCTGAAGTAAACCAGTTCATTCCATAATCTTGAATAAGTAATTATGAGACTAGTGAAATCTGGGCTCCAGCAGCACATGGCATAACTAATGAACAGTATTTGTTAATCTTTATCTCCTGTATACATGGATAAGATCTCTGTTGTGGTGCACATCTCATGAGTCTGCAATGTCTAGCGGCGAGACAGAGAAACATCCATGCACCAAGGCGATCTGATAGTAATACATAGATTCATCTTAAAGTAGTCACAGCCATTTGCAGCAGTACTGCTTCTTTCTGTTTTCTTTAATTTGCAGAATATATATAGGCATGTATCCAAAGCCACTGGCTTTCCAGTGTTTATCCAAGTCCATTGTAAATCAATCCATCATACAAAGGGTTCAGATAAATTTAGTTACGTCATCAATGCTCATCTCTTCCGACAGGTGCAACTACAGTAATTACTGAAAAGACAACTTGACTTCAGCAAATTTTCTGCTGAATAAATCTGAGCAATACTAGAAACATTCTGATAAGTAAAGAGAAAAACTCGGAAGATTTAACCAAGAAATTATCATCAGCTTCCATCAAAGGCATCACAGTACATGTCCTTGAAGTGTTGGCTAAATCTTCAGGCCATCAAGTAATATCAGTGTAAAGTCCTGTGGAAAATCTCTAAAACTCCTTCCACGTCTTAACCATTGGTGCATTGCTTAGCGTCTAGTTTGCACTTGGAATTAGGGAACCAAAAGTGATTGCCAAAGAGGGTGCATAATATGCTGGATGGACAGCTCTACTTCCTTGCTTTCTCAAGTTCCCCTGCTGCCAGAGAAGCCTACGTGACCAACGTGATAAGGGACATGTCTCAACAGCCCCCAGCTCAATTGGAGGGCAGGGTCAAAACTATTCTTTGTCCTTCCACACATCCACACGTGCCAAATCCCATCTACTCCTACCTTGCATGCAAACTACAGATACATATGCAAACCACCTCTATTTGGCAATAAATATAGAGGACTACAACTCAATGGTCAGGTGTACAACCGCCAATTGAATATTACTGGACCAGAGATTACACTGGAACCAAGGGTGGTGATCAGGGTTTTCTCTCCCTGCTATCTAATCTCCATTTTCTCTTCTATGCTTTCTCTCTCTCTCTTTACAGGTTGTATTACAATGTAATGCAAGGCTTATCATCATAGCTTGTTGGCAGTAAGGCATATATATATATATGAATATACACTGTTTTTTGTGCTAATCATTGCAGAGTGATACAAATAAATACTAAATCAATTGTCTGGTGTTGTTTCACCTTAATTTAGCCTGAGGGAATTTCAAAACCTCAGCAACACTGATCTGATTGTATCATAATTAGATGTTGTGTAGTCTCCTTTTCCCATGGTTAACTGTGTGAGAAATTCCCTCCTTTATTTCTGACGTCCAGAACAGTCTGCATTTTTGTTAATGAAAGTGTGGATTGTTGCATCTGACTAGATGAACTATGTGTGCAGATAATATACAGTAATAGATAGCAGAGGGCTAGCTAACACAAGCATTTACTTGCCTCTTCTGGGGTAAAACTACCGTGAGAGCATCAGCTTGTACTTGGTCAGCTTCCAATGCAATGTCAGATTTGGTTCTGTGCTGCTCTGCAAGCAAATAGAGCTCAGTGGGTACAAACACCATGAAAGAGCTAAGGAAAAAAAAGTTATTGTTAGAGAGGTCTGTCTACGAAACAGTCAGAGACTGGGTAAACTCAGACAGTGGACATCTTCATTAGATGGAAATGTAAAGATAATGGGGGGATTTTGAGAGGTGACCAAACACACCCTTGTCTGACAGCAGCATCAGAAAAACTTAACTCCATCCTGACCATTACTTGTCCATTCACATCATAAAATACTTTATCCAAAATCTACAAATCTGTTTCAGTGCTTAACTAAAGACATGATTAGAAAACTTGAAGTCTGACTCAAATATTCCCTGCTGAAATTTAAGCTAATTATTACCTAGCCTATTGCTTGTGAACATGAAAAATAGCTTGTTGCCTTCCTTTTTTTTTTCCTTATTTTATATTATATTATCTCTATGAGACAAGTTCACTCACAAGAAGACTGTTTTACCCTCTGAAACAGTTTCAATTTTAATATAACATCTATTCTTAAACTCTAGTATGTGTTCAGTTTTGCTCTGGAAAAAGAGAGTTATGGAAACTTCAGTGGAAAGGACTAATTGATTTGTTATTACTACTAACTTACATAGAAAGCTTCGCATGCTTTGTTTACTGGTAAGAATACAAAGCTGAACATGAGTGAAAAATAATAATGTCTGTACTCTGAATCCAGAGACATAAGAGAAAATTCCAGGAGTAGTGATTGTCACAAGTTTTTTTAGATCATGTGCTCTTGAAGGTGATGTGCTTTGCATTGCACAGAGCTCAGACTATTCAGGAACACTAAATGCCGAGTCAAGGTATTTGCCAAATGAACAGAATGGAACAATGCTCAACAAAGCAGAGGGACAATTGACAGAAAATTATCTGAAGAACAAAAATCCTATTTCATGGATTTTTGAAGATTCTGAAGAACTAATATTTATTTTCATTCCACAAAAGAATAATACTGTAAAATTATACATGAAATTGCCCACAAATATCCATTTGCAGAGCAGAAGTTTCAGGTTCTCTTATTCATTTCACTATATCTGATTCGAGTTCCTGCACTCAGATTCAGGATTTTCCCCCTGTTGGAAACATCATCAGAGCAACAAAAGCTTTAGTTTATTTTTGTTTATAATCAACTGTTTCTAATTAGAACCTTGATTAAGCAACATCTACATAGAACAAATGCCAAATAACAACGACAAATTGAATCTATTTTTAACTCATAACTGAAAATCATCTGTCTGAGATGTTTAATTTGATCTGCATATGGGTTGCTGGTTTAATTTATCCTAGAGTACGCTGGCGAACAATAAAAGTTGAATCCAATCCTTAGATTGCAGCCTTGTGCTACTGGGATTAAGGGATATGCTCTCTTCAATTGAGAAAAAAAGCTCATTCAGTCCATTACATGTTACTATTCTCTCCCTGACTGATTAACGCGAACACTGAGATTCAAAGAGAAGGACAGAAGATGTCACTTCCACTGGGATATGTAAGAACTAGCAGCACTATGGCCAGAGAAGTTACTCTTATCTGAGAACTAGATCAATCTTATAATCCAGGAAAAGGTTTTTATAGACTGTTTTCTATCCTTCCTCTAGTTCTGGGCCACATTTCAGCAATTGAAATGCTGCCCACGACACGCTGATGAGCCAGCAAAACCCCTGAATGGTAATGAGAACCTTCCAGTGGAAACAGTCTCAGCACAGTGTTGCTGCTAATTCATCACTGAGAGGCAAATTGCCTTGCACAGAAGGTGAAAGAACAATTTAAAAATCAATTTCCTGACAATTTGAGAAGGCATTAATAATTGCGGGTGTGTTTTTCAAGTTCTGCTCTGCCCACTTACTCTTAATATCTTCTGCACCATGTAAGTGACAGTGGAAAACACTGCTTGTCTATATACAGAGTGACTTGCTGCTTTGAACAGATAGATAACCATTACTTCTCATGGAAAGCTTGTGGCTAATTAACTTCCAACAACTAATGAATGCCATAGTTTTGCATTTTTTTGTAATTGTTGTTTGTTTTTCTGAAGGGAACACTGAAGTATTTCCTTCACAAGACTTTCCTCTGGGTTCTCAAAATCATACAGCTACGTAAGTTACTTTTAACTTATCTTCTGAAAGCTGAAAGTGCAAGATGCATTCTGGCCCTTTTTGTGCATCACCAATGACTGTGCCCTGGAGTAAGCTTAGGGTTTGCTACCTGTAAACTGATAGCAATACTTCATGATATTATTTTCAGTAGAATTTTAGATGGAGGTGGATTTATGTATTGATTTGGTTGGTTGCTATGTTTGTTTGTTTTGAACGAAATCAACCCATCCATCACTGTACAGAGGGAAGCTTTCTTAAGAAGTGCTTCTCACAAAGCACACCTACAAGGTTTTATTCTGGCGAGTTTACCCCAGTTGCTGTTTTGATTTGGAGCAATTTCGCCTTGCACTTCTTGCCTGGCAGGAATATTATAAGAGGACACAACCGAATGAACAAAGCGAGCCCAAAGCCCTGCTGTTCTGGGGCCATCCTCCGCACAGCCGAGGCGGGAGGGGCTGCGGGGATGGGGGGATACCCCCACGGCGGATGAGTCAGCTCTCAGGCGAGCGGGGAGGCGACGAAATCAGGCGAACTGATTCAGCGGCTAAAAACAGCCACTGACTCATCTGGGTCTTTTCCCAGGCGGGCACCCGCCGCAGCCCGGGACGACCCCTGGCGGCAGCACGGCCGCTCCGCCACGCGCGGGGCCGGAGGGGGCGCTGCAGCCCCAGAGCGGCGGGAGGCGGGCGCGGCCCGGAGGGAGCGGAGCTGCGGAGGGGAAATGGCGGCGGGGCGGGGTACGCTGTCGGGGATCACGGCGGGCTCCTGCGGCCGAGTGATTCAGAAGTGGGCTGAGGCCGGAGCGCGGCTGGCTGCTGGAATGCTGAGTGCGAAGATAAATGAAATGCCGCCACGCGCCTCGTCCAAAAGGGCATTGCTGTCCGGAGTCTGCTGCCAGGCTGAGGCTGGCTTTCTTCAATGGCTTCTGTTTTTTCCCCTCAAAGGCAGCAGTAATGCCTTTTTATGCGTTTTGCTATTTCCACTGAAATTGTCAAGTCACCTCCTTCACAGAATCACAGAATCACAGAATTGTAGGGGTTGGAAGGGTCCTCTAGAGATCATCGAGTCCAACCCCTTGCCAGAGCAGGTTCCCTACACCAGGTAGGGAACCAGGCCTTACTCCAAGCCTTCCCTGGCTTGGAGAAAAAACAAGGAGAGCTGGAGAAAGTTCAGCTGGTCAAAAGCAATGTCTTAAAAATAGAAACAGAGACATGTAAATAGATTGAAATTCTTTTTTTCTTTGAGTGTTTGCAACTCGGTCATTTCTGGTTTCATTATCCTTGGTCCATGAAGCGATTCTGCTGTATCCAGCAGTGCTACACCCAGCGGCTCATGACCAACTTAAAGGGGAATTAAAAACTTGATGTGTCCTTGGGTTTCTGCTCTCCAGCTGGGTCCCACTGTGTATAGGCCGCGTGGTAGGGCCTTGAATAGAAGTGATTGCTGAAAGTTAGTTAGCTGAGATCCTCTTGGTCCGTTCAGCATAGTTTTTCATCCTTCAGATCGGTGCTAAAATGATGTTTTGCCACTGATTAGAATGGCAATTTGGGCGCTGATAGGAAGTGCACTATTACACCTATTGGACAGCCATTGAAGTGGACACACATACTTAAGTCATTACTTTGACAAGGGGTAGGCATATCCACTGATTTGTGGGAGATGTAGATCCTCTTGAAAATGATTATAATGCAAAGTACAATTTTATATCAGTGATCTATCCGTTCATTTTGAAATGGAGAATTTCTTATGTCGCAAAACCCTTCCCAATAGCCTGGAGAGCTAGTGATGATTATAGCATTTCTTTCAGTGAAGATCCTCCAAGAAAAGGTGTTTTTGAAACTATTAAGCTCTCTAAACCAACACTTGTCTTTCTGTGACAATTTGGGATTTGTAGGTTGAATTTTTCACTAAAATGTATGCATAGGTTTTCCCAGTGTTAGATTATTATACGATACCTGACACCTCAAAGAAGAAAACTGCTTCTTTCTACTTTTGTTAGGAGCAAGTACCCTGGAGTGAACTGGATCTATGGCAGACAGGTTGGACCTCCCATCACAGAGATTCCAGCTCCTTTGTGATTCAGGTTCAGTAAACTCAGGATAGCTACCATCTGTTTACTCTGTCTGATCGTAACCTGTTGCAGTTTAAGACATTTCAAGACAAAAAATCTTGTCTGTTTTATTAAAGCTGTCATTCTGACATACAAGGAATTTTGTCTGGTATTTATAGCTAGTTTAACTATTTATTATGGCAGAAAGAGAAGCATACAATTTATAACAAATATCATAGCTTTGCGCGTCTTAAGACAATTCTGTGCATCTTAGCACAGAATTCCATTTACTGAACTGCAGTTTCCATATTTTTAGTGCCAGAGAAGTGTTACACAGACTAAAATACATTTTTCCTGTTGGTTTAGTCTCATACCCTTTGCTTAGGGATATCAACCACTAATACCATTACCTGGCATTCCATAAACTTTCCATCCAAATTCTCCTTTCCAACTCCAGGTGTCCATGGTGTGTATGTTTAACTAAAAGGTCTTTATGGTGGTTTCCAACAGTCTGTGTTCTACAGCTTAGTTCTAGTTCTTTGTTATGTGTCTAAAGGAACAATACAGCTTCTCATTTCTAATTCACTTGTCCCTTTAGGGGATTTTTTTCTATGATTATCACAGACTATACTTCTCACCCCCTGTTAATCCCCTGCTAGCTATTCATGAACTGTATTTTCTCGTTCCTCCTGCAAAAATATAAACCTCATATGAAAGAACCACTGATAACATTTACTTGAAACCTTTCCTCTCTTTAATGTATTTTTTCATGTAATCAATACAACTGAAGCAGGTGTCACTGAGGGCTGCATTTAAACCTGTAATTTATTAGAGAGCTGTAGTCCTCATCTGGGAAACTGGAAGCAGTAGCTGTAATCTTCTCAAGCCTGCTGTGTCATAGCTACTGAACAAAGCAGGAGTGGGGACAGTAGTACTACTATTGCCTATTTTTTATCTTGTGTAGACCATGATTCATCAGACATGCTCTGAAAAGCTGAACAGATCAGGCACTGTAGGAGAAAGAGGCTCACTAACAGCTCATTTCTGAATCCTGGCAGATCTTAGCTGTGAACTAGATGATAATGGATCAGCATTGCCAGGAGAGGGTACTTAGATGCATGGGGAAATTTTCTGCTGTGAAGATGTGTTTGGATGCTTCCAATGTTACATGGCAAATTAGATGGAGTACTGAAGTTCTTGATTTTGAGCACAGATGAATAAAGGGGCGGTTAGCTGGAAAATCACTAGAAACAGCGTGCTTAAAGCCATATCCTGGAACCTGGTCCAGAAGGTTAGGAAGACAGCCAAATAGATGGGAATCTCTCAGAATCTCTGTGGCACTCAAATCCCAGTAACTCTTCACGAAGGTGGCTGTCATGTTGATGGCATTATTGTTCCCAAGCTATATGTTTCTGGGTGTTAAGTGGAGGTAGCAGAATTTTGCTGGTTCAGAGAGGCGTTCTGGGGATAGACCAAATAGTATGAGGAATCCAGTGATCAGGACCAGACAATGGCATTTTTTTTTTTCCCAGGGAAAACAGTAAGACATATCCTGCTGCGTTCAACAACCACAGATTTTTCCTCACGTTCAGTATTCCACATAGACAATCTGAAAAGAAGAGAGCTTCTTAAGAGCCTACTGCTCTTATCTCTGGCAATTCACATTCAGAGCTGGATCTGAAAAGTAGTTTCTTCTTTTCTGAAAGGCCAAATAAAGCATCTTGTTGTCTTCAAAACAGGTAGGAAGGGAGGGAATGCTCCTTAACTATGTAAGGGGTGGAGATTTTCCTGGCAGTAATGGTAAGAGGTGGCATTGACACAGCTTGCATTTGTCTTTGTTTAACCTCATTTATGGCATTTTTCTCTGGCTCCATTTAGTGTTTCAATCCCAGCACCCAAAGTACGGGGGATACTGACACAAACACTGCCTGAACAACTATAATTTTTTTTTTTTTGTTACAGTCTGTGCTGGAATACACACCTAAGTAGGGCCAGGGCTCACAGAAAAACAGGTCGTGCAGGGAAGCAGTGATGTTCCTTGTCAGACCTTGATCCATTTTTAATCTTCCCTATTTCCCTTTCACATTCCAAATCACTGAATTAGGAAGAACACATGAACATACAATTCCTGTATGTTAAGATGTATGGTTTGTGGAAGATGTAACATTCTGATACCTTCAAGCACAGCTGTGCACTCCTGGGTGTGTTCACCAGGGCACTTGTAAAAGAAAACTTCTTTGGTAACTAGTGCTCCTGTTAGGGGGTAGTGAGTTCAAGAACAGGCACTAGAGAGAAATCGGAACAAAGCTTTTTAGGAGACAATACAAACATTTTCCACTAGGTGGTGGAAATCTGCCACTATCCAGAGCTTTTAAAAAACAGGGAAAAAAAAAAACAAACAAAACAACCACATAATTATGAAGGGCAGGCTGAATTAAGATAGAAAATAGCTATAATAACAGCTTACGATGTATCGATTAAAATGAGTTCTCTGCCTGTCGAAGAGACAATCACAGAAAATTATTCTTAATGCTGTCCCTGACACAAAGGCAAAAACGTCAGCTAGGGAGGTTTTCTGATGTTTTAGAAAAGGAAATGAAAGGATAATTTAAGCCAGATGAATTCTGTTACTCTCTACAGGAGGATTGTCATCTGTAATTTTAGACCATAGGAACTCAGGAAACAAATTTATCATGCATTTATTTATCTTTAACTGACAAAATAGAGTTTTTTAATTAGTACTTTTAATTTTCATGCATCACAGTTCTCCTATAGTCCAAGACTCGCTGCCATGGAGGCATTGTTTCTAAAGGTGTCCTCTTGGTGGCAGCAAAATTATCAATTATTTAACAACAACAGATTAGGGAATTACAGAACTTTCTGTTGTTGCTTCTTCTAATACATCAGACAATCACTGCTGACTTTATTCCACACCTCTTCCTTCAAAGCTACTGCACAGCATATCTGACATAAGGTTCATATTTTATGAAGGTAACTGTCATGAACACAGTTTTCAAAGATATTCAGGGCCTCTCTTTTTGTTGAAATTCAGGTCTGTTTCCTCCCTAGCAATTCTCAGTCCCATAGAATCGAGGTATCAACAGATCACCATGAAAGAAATGAGATTGCAAGGTACCCAGTTTAAAGAAACTGCTGTTAGATAGTAAGCTTGTCCCTCATTTATTTACTGTTGGTACACAATAAATTGTGTTCTTGTTAGTGTCATTCTGAACATGCTGGGTTCATTTCCTGATCCATTTTTATTCAAATGCTGTACAGCAGACATCAAAAGTTACAAATTACAACCAGCGGTTTACATCTTGTTTCCTGGTAAAGTATCAGAACACAACCTTAATCAGTTTTTACACAGTGCTGTTGTTAGGAATCTTGAATTCTAGTAATCACACTGAAATCTCTCTTCAACTATGCTTGGGGACCTTAGTCATTAGACGTTGGGGAATATGGTCTTGTCATTTGATCTCTCTGATCTGTCTGCCTGGTCTCTGAGCTGTCTATGTAGTGCACGGGTACCCACAGATACAAAAGTTGTTGTGATACATGCTTTCTGCCAAAGTGATCATGGATGCTGCAATATTTCTTCAGATGTACTCTACCTCTGCACTGTTTCCCTTCTTATCTCCCTCTCTTTCTTCCTGAGTTAGGCATTGTGGTTATACAGTGGTGTTGGAAGCAGGGAAGTTGTGGAGAATGTGGCTAACTTTGCACCCAAAAGCCTTGTGGCCAACCTTGTTGTTCAAACTGGTATTTTTACATGAGAACTTTTATTGCTTGCGTTCTTGGACTTAGTTGTGGCAGAGTCAGTCTCCTTTCTGCTGCTTGACTAATCCTCCTTTGTTCCCCCAGAGACTGTGGATCAACTTTAGGTAAGTATCTTGACCGATACCTAGACTTTCTGTCTGAACTGTGCTATCTTTTCTTTGTCATTTCCAGAGCATCAAAGTATTTATTTTCCTGCTCTCTGTCACCTATACATAGACCACATTCTATTGAAGTTCACCATCAACTTTGTGGTTGGTAGGATGAGTAGTGGCTGAAAATAGTCTAATGAGAAACCTGCTTGTACATCCTTGTCATCCGTAGGATGGAATGGAAATTCTCTAATGATCTTTCCTACTGTGCTAATGGGTCACGTTGCTTGTGCTGTACTTCTGCCACCGGAGTTGTCTGCATAGGAAACAATCACAAGCAAGCTGTATCCTTGCTCTCTCCGCTAAAATCACACTCATTATCTGCAGTAGGCTGAGATCTGTGAAGTTCCCAGCTGGCTTAATAATTTAAAATTTACATAATAAATGCTAGAAACAACAGGGTTTCTTTATTTCATATATATGTAAATTATATGTATGATTTTATTTAAACGTATGTATTTGAATGTAAAGACCACTTTTTTTTAACCTTTTGATGCTTAGTGGATTAAGCTGTAATATGTACTTAATGTGGGCTGATACTACCAGGATAGTTTTGCAACTGACATTCACTGCCAGGTGAATCAAACCAGAAAACAGTTAGCACCTTTATAGGGAATCACCATGAACTGAAATAGTGGTGGTGCTAACCACAGGAGAGCTTGTTTAGTTCTTTTTACTTTAAGAGCTCATCTATTCATCTTTCCATTCCCTAGATAAAGTGATTCTGCCAGAAGACCTGGTTGCTGTTGTCTCCAATCCAATTACCAAAAACATTGGAATACAATAGTTCTGAGACTAGTATAGAATACCCTTCCATGAATAAGCCATTTGTGTGGGTGATCACAAAAGTAGATATACTTTCTCTAATTTTACTGCATTTTTTTTTTGCAATGAACAGTTGGCTATTGCTGAGCAGAAATCTAACCAGACATTACATTACAATGGGAAGTCCAGATCAGAATTTACATGAGTTGCTAATAGCAAAGGGTGACATAAAATCTCAAGGTAGCTAGGATAACCCAGACAGATGTAGTGATATTTAGTTTACTTTTCTTCTAATTAACAGTTTTTTTATTTGGTGGTTTTTTTTTAATGGTCAACTGTTAAGCAGAACAAATAATATTCCAATGGGAATACTAAAAAAGGAGGTGGTTATACCCTTTTTAGTTGATTGCTGGGGTCTCATTCGAAAAGTCAGGTTGTTTGAAAAACTGAGTTCAGCCTCTTTTTCTGTCCTGCCTAAATAGAAGGAATACAAGTTCTGCATTCCACAGATGCTCTCTAATACTTTCCAAAAATCCATTATTCATTAAGTATTACACCTAATTTTAGTTTTTCATTTTGCAGTGTTATTCTTCACCCTCAGAAACTGAGTATCACTTACACAGAGATTATTTTAGAGGTTTCTATTACACAGGCTCACATTAGCAATCCAAACCATTTCTTCTCTGCACAGATTTCCAGCTAGGACAATATTACTGAAATACAGAAGTTACAGGACTTCTCGTCAACTTTATTTGCCTTTCAATGGTCCTGGTAAAATACTGTTTCATTTGCATAAGCTTTCTATCATGGAAATGGAACATATCAATATTGAATTTTCTTTACGGATCTGGCTTGGGTACAATTGTAGCAGCATCCATCTCAGGTAGCACTGCTCACCTGAGGCTGTATGGTACAGGGGCAATGGCTACATTTTTATCAGGAACCATGCTAGTTCCAGAAAAGAGAAACTTCACAGTCTATGATACTACTTGCCACAGCATGACTGTAAATGTTACGGTTCTGGGCACACTCAGTTCCAAGTCCTGGCATTATACCTACACAGTTTATAGATTGTTTTGTAGTTTTATGAGCATGTGTGAGAACACTTGATTGATAACCCATCTATCGCCATGCTGATTTTATAATTTCTCTGTAAAGTCTAATGAAGATATAATCACCAATTATTAGACCACATCTAGGTACTGCATCCAGTGAAGGTCTTCCAGGTCAAGGACCCTGATAAAGTGGAAGGAAGCTCAACAGGAGCCCACTAGGATAGTCTGCTGGAGCACTTGCCCTGCAGTGTGAGACTGAAGGAAGGGACTGCCTTCAATTTGATGGACAGATGTCTTTGGGGACAACTAACAGCAGCCTGTTAGTACCTTTGGGAATCAGATATGTTATCAAGAAGATGGAGCCAGACTCTTTAAATCAGTCCATGGCAGCGGGTTAAAAATTACAAAGGACACAAATTGAAACTAGAAAGATTTTTACTGGTTATAAGGAAAATTTACGTTCCTTGAGGACAGTCCTGTACGGGAGCAGGCTGCTTAGAAAGGCTTGGCCTCCATCTTGTCCAGGGAGGTTATGAAGAAACAATTGGACAAATCAGTGGCCAACCTGGTTTGATTTTACAGATGACTTTGCTTTGTGCAGAAGGTTGGACTAGAGACTTGCCGAGGTCTCTTCCAATCCAAGTTATTCTATGATCTTAACTGTTCATATTTGTTGGAATTACTCATTCCCACATGTATCATCAGAAGGTCCTAGTTTGATCCAACACTCAGAGGTACTGTCCCAAAATCCTGTGGCCCAAAAGTGGTTTGCCAGGATGGAAGGCTCCCAGATGTAATAGCTTCAGAGACAACTGATGGGTAGGTCACAATCTAGCTGAGTGCATCCTGGCATTAGATGATCTGTTGGGATGTCTTCTTAGGGATTCCTTTGGCACACACACTGTACTGAAACACTGGAGATGCTTTTCTGTAGAGAGAAGCATAACAACCGCAATCTGAATAAATTATGCTTTAACTTCTAACTTCTCTGGTATGATAACGTACTGCCAGTGCAAAGCAATTATTCAGGTGATTGACTCCCAAATGCTATAGTCCTTGCTTATCCTGTGTCTGTTTTTAGTGTGAACCCCAACTTGCAGTAGGGGTTATTTGTTATCTTATATTTTGTTAGAACAAAGGAAATTCAAATTCAGTTACCATTAAGTCTTTGCAGTAGGGGCTATTTGCTGTTTTTGTTTGTATTTTTTCTAGAATAAAGAAAATTCAGATTCACTTGGTATTAATTATCGTAATCCCAACAAATAATATTCAAGTAACAGGGGTGTACAACACGTGGTTGTATTGTTGCCAACTGGATCCTGTTGCAGATCTCTAAGTTGAAGAAGGAAGAAGATATTAAAGTAATCTAGATAGTTTGAGAACAGAGCACTTCATGTGATAGAATTCTATAAAACCAACCTCCAAGGCTGGTTGCTTCAGACCTGTGATGTTTTGTAACCCCACCATTTTTGCATTATTGCAGAATTTCACCTCTGACCTATGAAATTGGGAGAACATCAAAAGATAGGTAGGAAATGAGAAAGAAACATGATGAGGGAACATTTTTAACCTCCTAATTCCTTTATTCTAAATGACTATCTTTGAAGCAAAAAATGGTAATCCCTATCCTTCAGAGTATGAACATGGAGTGGAAGATAAAATTAAGAAGTAGGTCAATAACAATTATGATACAGCTATATAATTTGTGTTTCTGTGTGCATGTGTTTTTTGGGAGCTCGATAGTTAAGATTTACTGTATGCATGAATGGGATTAATATTTATATGCATGCATGCCTGTGTAGTGCATCTTGACTTGTGTAGTGCACTCTGCCTTCTGGGTAGGGGAACCAATAATGGTGTTAACTTTCATTCTAGCGTTTTCTAATTTCTGAATACCTGAATTTGCAACCTCAATATTACTTTGCTAGTGGCTTCTTTTATATTCCACGTAGACGTATGCATGCATATGTGCATATCTGAATGCCCGCATGCAAATGATATTGAATTCACCCACATCTAAGTTTGCAAAATGATAAATAAAAACCCAGTGATTTATTGCTCCTCCAAGTTACCTCTAATCTTACAGATACAGTAGCAAAAAATCCAGAAATGGAATTTAGTACAGATATAGCATTTAATCTTAACATGTACTTTTTTAATGAAAAATGATCACATTTCATTTTTATTAAAAAATCCTTCTGTCCAAGAGGGGCAGTTTTACACTAGCCAGAAAGATTACTTGTTAAGCATGAGTCAAATTCTAAGTGTTAACAATTAAGTCTGACTGAATTTAATACATGATGGGAAGGTGCAG
Source organism: Odontophorus gujanensis (assembly GCA_013399175.1). Taxonomy (NCBI): domain Eukaryota; kingdom Metazoa; phylum Chordata; class Aves; order Galliformes; family Odontophoridae; genus Odontophorus; species Odontophorus gujanensis. Next base: position 312,366 of record VXAB01013784.1, read on the forward strand.
GCTGAACATGTTATAGGAGCAATTTTCTTATATTTCAAGGTTCAGAATTCTATAAATCTCTTGCCAGCTTCCTACAGCTTTCTGAATTAATGATTACATGAAATGGATTCACCTTTTCTCGTACTGAAAATAGCTCCCTAACAGTTTCTATCCTTTTCATTTATTTATTTATTTTTGCTAACATGAAGCCAATCTGAAAAAAAAAATTGATTTTTTTTTCCCCTTATTTTCAATTTAATGGTCCTCCTGGTCTTCATCTCACCATGAGAATGAAGAAAACCACCTGTACCCTCAAACAGCGAGGATGAATTTAACCTGTCTAAGTCACTGGATTTTTTTACTTATTTTCACAGAATCACAGAACTGTAGGGGTTGGAAGGGGCCTCTGGAGATCATGGAGTCCAACCCCCTGCCAGAGCAGCTCCCTAGCTCAGGTTGCACAGGTAGGTGTCCAGGTGGGTCTTGAATGTCTCCAGAGAAGGAGACTGCTCCAGCTCTCCATGCAGCCTGTGCCAGTGCTCCGTCACTGCACTGTGAAGAAGTTTCCATGCACATTTGTGTGGAATTTCCTATGCATCGGTTTGTGACCATTTCCCCTCGTCCTATCACCACACACTGCTGAGAAGAGTCCAGCCTCGTCCCTTTGTCTCCTGGTCCTTAGATATTTATAGATGTGGATCAGATCCCCTCTGAGTCTTCTTTTCTCAAGGCTGAACAGACCCAGGTCTCTCTGCCTTTCCTCAAGTTTTCTGAATATGCATGTAATGTTGCTTCATTACGTCTGAGGTAGTAAGAATTTATATTCACCTGAAGACATTGCTTCCCTCAGTTAACATTTGGCCATGCATATAATGGGCAGCTTCAGAAATTTCATCCATTTATATCTAAAACTAGCAGCAGATCTACCCAGGCAGTTCAGCCAGTGACTGAATCTGGATCTGTTCTCCCTTTGGCTCACGGGAATTTTTGAGCTGTCTGAAATACCTTATTCCCTAACTGATATTGCTTGCAGATACAGGAAAAAGGAACAGGTGATGCAATGTACTTCCACCTGGGTCTTATGTAACTGGATAGCAGTGCTCTAGGTTTTTTGTTTTATAAATTCTTCTCAGTCTTATGTCTTGAATTTGTATTTGGCTATTTGGTTCACTCCTAGTTTGCAGGAGTCAACTAAATAGATTTCATGCAGCCTTGTGAAGACAGCACTTGGTTGTGTGAGGGCTTCAGACCCCATGAAACCAAGGAGCTCGATTCAGACGTGGTTGCTCCACTCTTTGTTCTACGGATTAGTACATGAGGGGCAGTGGGGACAATCAGTGGCCAGTGCTTCCTGTAGCAGCAGCAAGGAGGAAAGTTTCTGGGGTTACCCCATAAACCTCCAGCCTCACAACTGCTTAGAGAAGGTACAAATCTCCTGAGTCACTGCTCTCAGCAGACACATTCTGTTAAGATGCCCTTTGGAATGAGGGCTATAAAACTGAAGAGAAGGACAGATTTAGAGGGAAGTGGGCACAACAGAAATGTGAAATGAAGAATATGGCTGCATTACTGAGGTGGACATGTGAAGACAGAGGGAAAGAGCAATTGGATGCAGTTTACATTGTTTTATGCACTGTCAGGTTTATGTCAGCCTTCATCTTGGATTTCAGCATCTTTCACTCTTCAGAAGAAATCTGTGGTAAGCAGAGATTTCACTATGTGAGCTGACTTAAAACAAACTTTGCAGTTCGTTCTCAGTGCAGCCACTCATCTTTCAAAAAATATTTTGTGAAGGCTTCAAGTCTTGGAAGAACTCCAAGTCACTTTTGATGTGATTTTGGGGAAAGTTTTAATAATAAAAATATTTTGATCATATAAATAAAATCTCTCTTCACATCTGAAGTTTGAGCCCTTGCCCTTTTTTCTTCTGTTTTGAAATCTAGAGACTGTTAAAAATATATTCAGTGCTGTGGTGAATATTTTAGCATCCTAAAATCTCACTTGGGAGTGCGGTTTCAGGCTTTCATTTTATTGATATCTTCCAAGAAATTATTTCATAAAGATTTTTAAAGGTTTGGAATATCGAGCTTTATTTGTCAGTGTGAATGAGATGTATATTGAAAGTTCTGGAAATTATATGAAGTGCTGTTATCAAATATAAAAAAAAAAATCAAGGCAGGCTGAGACTGATTCTTTTTTGAATCTACGTTTTAAAAATTGTTATTTTGGTATTACGGGATTTTTATCCAAAACTGCATTTAACTTTATTGGCTACAAATGACGAAGTGTAACTGTATGAGAATAGGACACTCAGTCAGTCACAGTATGTGAACTGTTACAAAAGAGAGAAAATGAGTACATTAAGGACAACTTAGCTGCAGGTTATTGCTTTACAGTGTTTTTCCATCTATGCATTTTTATGTAGAAATAACCGAGGAGCTCAATCACTGTAAGCCTAGGAATGCCTTTTGAATTTTAAACAACAAACAAATGAAAATAGCTGATTCAGTTTTCTATTTTTATTATTTTTTCCACACGAGGTACTTCTAAACTGACAGTTTGAAGGTCTATGAATGTCGTGCATATCCAGCATCCTGAGCAACCTCAGCTGGGATGCAAAGGCCCAGTTTAATTGAAATTACTTTTTTTCCTATCATTTCCTACTTCCTAACAAATGTTCTAAGAAAGACCTGTCCTTTAGTGCCAGAGTTACTTCCTTTCTGATCTGATGTATTCTCTGACTTCAGTGGCAATTAGATAGTTATGGTCCAGGCCTAAGCTGTTCTTCTTCAAACACTTCCCTTGAGTACACTTTGCACACAACAGCCATGGAGAATTCTGTGGAGTTCCTGAGGGTATTACTAGAAGAGAGATGCTGCATCCATGCAGATGTGTGTCTTCCACTTTCATAGAAATTTGTAGATAAATCCAGCACAAATCCCAATTAAGTAGGATTCCCTTATGATCTATGTCATCACAGCGACACAAAGGAACTGAAAGGACGTGATCTACCTTATCAAACACAAAATAATGGGCTCTATTCAATGTGTACCACCACATCCAGTACAATTCCACTGTTATATGCTGAATTATTGGAGGTGCACTGAAACAAAGCAAAAGTAATAGGAGCAAACTGGGCACCATACTTTTAGTGTTTGACTAGAATAGAATAGAGAAGCTACAGCCAAAAGATATCACTGTATTTTTGGTTTGTTGGGTTTGTTTTCATTTTAGAAAATTTGGGAAAGGCTTAACTGTGTATAATATATAATGAGGCACATTCTTCACTGCCTCCTGTATATAGTAATTTTGCCAATACGAAAGGGATGTTGACTGCTACGATTCAGTGCTCACTTTATTTTACAGAACATGCAGATCATCCTAGGAAATTCTGAGGCAGAGAAGAGAAATGTAGAAGTCAAGTAAAACACAGATAAAGAGAAGGACAGGTCCTATAATAAAGGTATTGACATTAGATTGTATACATATTATATATATATAATATATA
>VXAB01013785.1:0-54828 GCA_013399175.1 Odontophorus gujanensis
GTCATCAAGGGAAAGAAAAATGGGAAATACACAACAAACTACATTTATTATCGTGGGAGTGTAAGTATGTGATTGTGGACACCACAATGACACCACTCAAACAAACAATTCTACCACTACGTCTGATTAAATTTAATCTAAAAGTTAGAGTAAAAACCAAAAATCTTAAGACAGACAATGAAGCTCATATAGAAGTAGTTCTGTGAAGAAAAAGTAGGGATAATTTGATCAGAAGTAGAAATTAACAAGAAGATGCGTGGAATAATACAAAATGATGAATACAGACAAAATGCAGCTTAGTTCTACTTGTACTATGTGCCAGGGATATCCCATTCCTGTATTCTTTACTCATTCGCTGATTCACTTTTAAAACTCAAATCTGCAAATGTCTAGATGTGATGTGAAGCAAAATAACATTTTAGCTAGGTACACTAAGAATAATAATTAAAATTATATGGTTGTTACTTTGTGAGTATCTACGTTATATCCTTGAGTAGAAAGGCAGACAACCTATCTTTGTCTCTTACCAATTTCTTCTAATTTACCTTTTTAGCAGCTCTTAAAAGTCCTATACTTAGGAGTAGACCAGAAGGATCTGCGTGCATAATCAAGAAATTTTCCAAATGCTTTGCAGCATTTACTGGCCATATCACACACACACACACAAAATATCAACCACAAGAACAACCCACAAGAAGTACTCTTCAAAATGTATTAAGACAGTATTTTAAAAAGTAAACCAGAGGAGTATTACATTATACTACAGCAGTATAGAAAAGATGGAAGATGTTTAAGACTTACCCTATTGACACTGTTGTTTCTTAAAATAATCTGAATTAGATTTTTCATAAATTCTTCCAGCTTCCTGAAACACTTCTTCAGAACATGATTAGATAATTTAGTGTCAGTTACTAATCTGATCAAAACACAAACAGCCTCATTAAGAAAACTTGACACTGGAAATTTAGGACTGTTGTAAAAAACAGTTAGCCCATCAAGCAACTGAGACAGTGAATTGCACATAGTGAAAGAATCATTCTCAAGCTCTGTGAAGTTTGCTTGCAGCATTCCTCTTTCTGACAGTTTTCTTATTTCAAGCAGATGTTGAAAAAACTGCAGTGGAACAGTCAACTCCTTGCTAGCACAGCGAAGATTCAATGGGGGAACTATTTCCAACCAGTGCTTAGATGTGTCAACAGTCTGCTCAAGTTCTTGGAAATCAGAAGCTGCTCCTAAAGAATTGAATGCATAGTCATCAGACACATCACATCCAGAGTCTTCTAACTGGCTTGAGTAACTCATAGGATTTATACGTTCCTCATCCATAAGAGTTTCAGTCTTGTCACCTGGTTTTCCTGAAATACAAATGTGAAAGTTACACTTACGTGTTAGTTAAAACATTTATAAAGAAAAATAATGCCCCGTTTCCTTCTTCCTTTTGCTTCCATGCAAAAATCACATCATATGTGCTTGCTGCCCAAGAATTTCTCATGATTGAAATTTAGTTGATGTGGAAGATATGTTTAAGTCTAAACTTTTAGGAAGTAACATGTATTTGTGAACCAGATGTTTCATGTAGATAGTAGTATGAATAACAATTCCGAGTTTGAGATTTCTGATGGTTCAAAGTTTACATAGGGATAACTGAAGTGGACATCTGTAACACCACAGATTCCCAGGAAAGGAAATACGTGTAAATTTCTGCCTTCCTAAACATTTTTCACTACTTTTATTCTCATGAATTCAGGGTATTGCCAAAAAATAGAGAAGACTTATTACTGTAACTTCATTAAACAAGATTTTCTCCTTTGCCCATACTCTTTTGCACTAGGTTTGGTAAGGAATTCTAACAGAGTCAGAGTTGAACATTACACTTGAACTTAGTATTATCTAACAAAGAAAAATACTCAACAAATCTCATCTCTATTTTACACTGTCTTCTCCAAGAACACACAAACTATATTTCAGGTGGCATTTATTATATTTGTTCTACTAAGAAATTATTTTCCATGCAGTAGTAGTGTATAGTCTCTATCATCCTATTTCATCTTAGGTGTATGCAATTTGGTGCCTTAGGGCACAGTAACAGATGACAAGAAACTCTCACTGTGTTAAATCCTGCCTATGGCAAAAGATTACTGTTAAACCATGCAGGAGACATTAGAGCAGTGAAGTGGAAGAACAATGCACGTGATCATCTCAGTGCTACAAGACAAAACTAGAGCCCTATCTGCTCAACCTCCTACTGTGCCCCATTTACTGGAGCACAGTCAAACACAGCCCACTCAATTTTAAACTGTTCACATTTTCCACAAGGATTCAAAGCAGTACTGTACACCTCCGAGTTTGCATTCCCAAAAGAACTAAAAATATATAGATTGTTTGGCAAATAAACACAAGAAACACTGTATTCTGTGACACGTTTCAAAGCATCAGTGACAAATTAATAAGCATTTTTAATATTGAAAGCATCACATGACAGCAATATACAGTATTCTGTATACTACCGTAAGACTATTATTTAAAAGTTTCTAAAGATTCAATTGAATGTACAACTTCAAATTGAATCCTGAACATTACTTCAGTCACTGAAAACATACTCTGGTATTGAGCTTAAAACTTAATAGCACTACTGTTGATTGGTAGAAAACATGGAGCTTTTTCAGAATTGAACACTGGAAGGGAACAAAGATCATTGAGTCAACCGCATGACCAATTCGGGGCTAACCAAAGAAGTTACAGCAGGTTACTGAGGGCACTGTCCAAGCATCTCCCAAGCATTGACAGGTAGGGGGCAGCAACCACCATGCTAGGAAACCCATTCCATGTTTGACCACCTTCTCAGCACAGGAATTCTTTCATATACCTAATACATAACAATTGTTCACAATTACTTTAGTTTTATGTCCCTTTAACATTCAGACGAAGTCAAAACTGAGCAGGACTGGTACTAAGTGACTCACAATGAAAAGGCCTAACTGCAGGGAAATCAACTGATATTTCCAGAAGGGAGAAGAAGCAGGACCTAGCATTTTAGATATTATTAACAGAGTTACCAGATGTCTGCAGATCAAACTGTGAAAGCAAGCAAACAAGAAGAGCACACTTGGCATGGTTTGAATAATAAACACATGTATCAGTCTTTCACATCTTCTGTCCCTACTGCTTTAAGCAAAAGTTACTCCAGAAAAAAAAAAAAAAAAAAAAAAAAAAAAAAAAAACCCTTGAAAATTATTTTTTCTGCTTGTGAAGAAAAAAAAGTTCTCGGAAAATCATNGAAAAATAAGTTCTAGGAAACTCATCTACTCCTTAGAAGCATCACTAATGAGTATTTTGTTCAGTTCTTAATCCCATGGGATAAGATGGTAACTGCTCATGGAGATGTAATTCCAGGACTCCAAAGAAGCAGAGTATAGAAATATGAGAAAAAAAATGTGTTTCTTTTTTGATTAACTTAAAGGAAAAAAAAAAAAAAACATCCCAAAAACAAAGATGTAGCATATACTATGAAATATTCCTACAAGCATGAGACCATATTGCATGTGTGTCTTGGTTCCTTTTCACTGAAATAGGAAACCTCTCTTCCACGACCAGTTTCCAGAAAACAACATTACAGTAAGCCCCCAGTAGCAACATATTTCCAGTTCAATTAATAAGAGAAAATGCTTAAAAATGATCAGTGATTTATTTTGTTCCAGTTACACGGAGAGCAATGAGAAGCTATATTTAAAATAAATAAATAAATAAATCATCCAACAGGAAATATGATTCATGATTTCCTTCAATATGTCTAAACATCATTAGTTCTTGAAAGGAGAAAAACTAATCACTTTATGCCTATCATGTAAATGTGAAAACAGTCTTGATGTTCACACCATGTAGTTATCAAGTTTAAAAAAAGGAACAGTATTAAGCCTGTCTCACAGTAACAACAATCTTTCAGTGGCAATTTTAAGAAAATGTGACCATAAAAATTCTAAAACAAGAAATAAAAGATACAGAGCATTATACACTAATCACAAAATTTTATGATGCCTTTATATAGGTAATGAAATATTTGTCTATGAATAATTTTATAGTCTCCTTAAAAGCGTCACATCAGATTAATGAAACATTTACATTCTCAATTCCCACTTAGGACTTCAGCTTCTCTGCACATTAAGATCCTGAGCTGAAAACACAAAGCCTGCTTGAAACTCAATGTGTACTTAAAAAAAAAGAAAAAAAAAAATAAGACTAACAATAATATTCAGGACCTTAGAAACCTCTTTGGTGAGACTGCATTCTGCTTTCCAAGTATGTGTTCAGTCAATAACTTCTAAATGGAGACGACATACATGAAATGATTTGTATTTCTTTCACTTGTCTTCACTTTCCTACTTTTGGATTTTTCAGCCCTCTTATTTTTCATTTATCTGTCATCAATGGATTTGTTACAGGTGCGCTTTCCATGAGCACTGAATCAAGTTTGTTCTTCTCACATACAGTAGCAGTTATAATTCTCTTCACAAGCTTGCTGTGAGCCTGTTTCTGTTTTGATGTTTTCATTATTAATTAAGCTGTTTGAGGAAATATATATGTATATCTTTCTCATAGAGTTCTACGTGTTTACCACACTACAGCTGTCCTGATCTGGAACCAAGGTGAAATTCTGTATGTATCAGAGCAAATTTTCTCAACATCTCTCACATATTCTAGCCATTATTACTTAAATAGTTTGAAATAATAAGATTCCAGTGTACTCCAAAGGAACAATTTTTAGAAGATTGGCAGTCAATACTTAAGTATTTCTGTGGATTTTATACCAGCTTGGAAAACTCTTCTGTTACAGGCTAAGGTATTTTAGGTTGACACACTTTGTGCATCATAGGAATAATTTTGCAGAGATGAATCCAGAACTTAGTACATAATGCGTCCAAAGGTATCAGGATTTAAGTATTTCTCAGAGCCAAGAACATATTTCAATTTGTTAGGGATTTTACTTACAAAAAGCATCAAAATATTTAGAACTCAGTAATAACCAAGACAGATTTTGAGGATATAAACATTTGGGTTTTTGGGACTTCTGTGGAAGACAGCACTAGTCTTCTGCAGTTCAAGTCAAATAAAGAATACTTGAGAAAAAGGCATGGAAGGATTTATCATCAGGTGACTAACATAGGGACTTGAGTGAGTTAATGCTCATCAGCATGCTCTCAAAGACAAAAGATCTAGCTTTGCAACACTGATCAACTCAATGAGATAATTGAAATCTGAGTTATAAGATCAGCTGGGGATATTCCAAGAGAATAAATAAGTTAATCTTACTCATGAAGACTACCTGTCTGAACGGAATATACAATATTAGGACTTACTAAGAACAGCTTGCATCTTAAAACAAACACAGCTGCTCTAAGGGACAAGGATCAGCCAGCGCACACAGCAATCTTCTGGCTGCTACCATATTAGCTGCAATATAGCTCCAGTTACTCTTTATAACCTCACAAAACTGAAATGAAGTAAATGAAGTAGCCTCCTTAAGACATCACTTGGGTTACATATTTCCAAAAATATGTATATTTTAAGCCAATGCTAATGTTTGGCAATTATGTTTAAATACCCATCCACCCACCCCTCTCCCTCCCCAAAATAAAAAATTGCTAATAGAGGAACTGAAAGTTAAGTTTCAGTTAAGGTAGTACTGCAAAAAAAGGTTGTATCTTCCCTGGGGATATTCAGAAGCTGTCAGACTAGGTGACCTCCAGGGGTCCCTTCCAACCTCAGCCATTCCAGGATTTTGCCTTTCATGAGAACAGTTTGACTTATTCTTAGCTCCCTACAGTAGTCTTACAGGCAAGAGTACCCCAATTGCCATGGCAACACTTTTAAACTAGTTTTTACTATATGCATTCTCTTTTTCCCAAAACTATTACTCTGTTTACTAGAAGAAAACAATTATGAATCACATTTGCTTTCATGAGCTTCAGTCCTAAAAAATACTGTGCATCTTATCAGGAACTTGATAAATACAAGAAATATACATGATAACCATAAACTTCTTGTCTTGCTGGGATAACTGGGTTGTTTTCATCCCTAAATTAGTTAATACAGAAACATGGAAAGAATAGGATGTTTCTTGGGTCCTGTTGCTGCAAGTATACACTTAGGACAGCTGTAGCAATTCTAGCTGACAAGATAGACAGCAACTGCTTTCAAAGAGAAAATTCCACAACCCAAACAGACCTGCTATACATGGAAGGAGCAGTGCTCTGAAATTTCAGTGAACAATTCTGCTCCAGCTGGTGCTTTTTCCAGATTGCAAATTCACTTATTTAATTATCCTGAAAAGGCCTCAGCTTTCATTAAGTTCCTCACTGTGTCACTACAATTACAGGGAACAGACGTCTCTCACCATCTCATTCCAAGACCCATGTTCTACATGAAACACATTTTAACTCCCAACATTGTCACCTCATAGCTGTTCTTATCGTTCTACTCCCCTCCTTAAAAAAATAAAAGACTTTTGTGATTACAAGACACAACTTGCAATACTGTCCACTTGCATTAGTACTGCTGGTAGAAGCATGAGAGTACACTGATGTCAACTGACTTTCATTACTGCAGTACTGCCAGCATTAGAGAAAGTGCTGACATGGCACTTAGGTAGACTGGGCTCCTTCTACAGATCGGTATGGACAGAAGGCCACGTTTGTCGCAGGGGAGGGAGGAAAAAAAATCTCTTTATGTAGAAATACCACATCTCCAAACATGTTTTTTTTCCATAGCAACATCAAACTAAACATTGACTTCTGCCCAACAGGGAATCTTCTCACATTAGAAAAAATATTTTAGGGAAAGAAAGATGCCAAAGGCCTCCACTCAAGAGGAGCATTCCTTTCTGAGGCTGCAGACATACTCACTGATAAATCTGCAGATGCTGTGGTCTGACCTTTCTGAATTCACCTAATTGTCTTCCCTCCAGAAAAGAGATAAGGTTTTTTGTTTTTCTCCCCACCCCTCCCCCCCCATCAGTTATGTTCCCTCACTGCTCCTGTTTAACGTAAGCAGGAAGGGGAACACCACAACCTGCTATTTAAATCACAGTGAAGTTTCATTCCGTTTTCAGAGGTTTTATTATTCAGAAAATATTTTCACTGTGTAGTACTTTCCTACTCAAAACAATTAGGACTTCTGACTCTCTCCTCTGCTTCTAGAGGAAAAGCTGGGGCTTTAAGTTGAGCACCCAGAGGTTCTGCCACTCCCTGCTGGGCAAGAAACACTCAATCCATGACTTAAAAAGAGAAGTGGAAAGGGAATATATAGCTAAACTCTGTCTCAAAACAAATATACTTAAGCAGAATTCTGTAAAGTTGTTACTTCAGTTGGTTTGTTACAATTCTATAAGCATCTGCTTTTGCAGAAAGTCTTCACTGACAGCAAGAAGAAAGGAGACTGAAGCACCTTCATTCATACTAATCTACAAAGAGAACTACTTCCTTTTTTACAGATACAGCTAAATGCCACAAGAAACACATTAAGTTAAGAAGTTAAAGCAAGGGATACAAAATGTTTTTTGTCTCTATTTCTTATTCCCTAAAGAAGTAAAATTTGCTGCAAAAGTCTTGGCACAGTAAAAATTTAGGGGACAATACCCTGAGAAGTCAAACACAGTCTCAAGTTACAGCTGAAAATCAATCATGTTATTCACACAGTGAATCAAAGTTCAGCTTGTAACTTCACACTCAGGCACACTACGGAACAATGTGCTAGCAGCCACGCGCTACTGCTGAATCCAAAAACACAGGAGCAGAGATGAAGACCTGCTGCAAATGATACAAGAAAGGAAGAGTAAACTAATACCAAAAAAATAAAAACAAAAAGAGGAAAAAAAACCACCCTGATTATTAATTTTTATTAGAGAAGCTACCAGTTCAGTAAATTCCTGTCCCCTGCACAAGAAGGGAATAATATAAACCACGGTTGAAGGTGAAAATAAGGAAAAACAGAAGACATGCTCTTTCCAACTCAACCAACCTTCAAGTAGCTTTCTTTCCAAGTGCCAACACTGTCACTGTGCAACAATTCATACTTGCTAATTCCCAAGAAAGCCTCTCTCCCATACAACCTTTCGGGTTGTTCCTCACATATTCAGATTGTCTACTTGGCTGTACTTTTGCTAATGCAGTGACATTTTCCAATCTTTCGTCCTTTTTTCCCCCTCCACTTTCCACTTCGCCATATTTTTTTTTTTTATCAGTTAATTGTTGGCTTCTCTATCAGGACTACGCACAATACAAGTTTCGCTAATACACCCTGGATAACTTAGAACCTGCCAAGCTTGCCAGCCTAAAGCAATCAAAGCAACGTATCTATCTCCTCCAAATTGTCATTCCCCAAATATTTGCTGGGCAAAAAAGGGCTGAGTGTTCTATTAAAACCTTCTTGAGTTGAAGTAAAAGCTGCAAGCTTTTCAAGATCTCTTCAGCAGAGGCTGCCAAGAAACAATATTATTGTTGATTTGATGAATTGATCACAGTTAAGGAGTTTTGCTTTAGATGACAGGCACTTCAAGCCATGAATCAATACTTTGTAAGACCTTTTGTCTTTTCTTGCAGTTCCAAAACAAAGAGACAACCGTATGCTCAAATGTTTTGTTCTCATTCTTCAGTAGTACCTCTACATCAAATTTCAATCCGAATCCAATGAAATGCAAGAAATTTTTTTTCTTCTTTTAAAATAGGCAGAGCTGTAAGGACAATACTGGTAAAGTGAAAAATAATGAACAATTACAAAGAATCACAGTACAATTCAGAAGGTCATCTCATCCAACACTGTACAGCTGCTTACCCTAGGACTCTGTCCACGTCACTTTTGGATGTCTCCAATGAGGAGACCCCACAACCACTCTGGCAAACTGTGCCAGTGCTCCATCACTAGCACAGCACAGGAGTGCTTCTTGGTATTGTTGTGGTTTAACTCAGCAGGTGAATAAGCAGCACACAGTCACTGCTCGCTTCCCCTGTCTTCCCTGTGAGATGTAGGAGATAACCAAGGTTAAAAAAAAAAACCAACAACAAAGTAGAACTCATGGGTGGGTTGAGATCAAACCATTCACTAACCCAGAGAAAAGGAAAAGGATAATAGTTATGACATACATATGTATGTGCCTGTGTTATCAACATTGCTTTTATTCTTGAACAAAAACATAGCATCATACCAGACTGACCAAAAAAAGAAAAAAATTCCATAACAATTTCATTCCACTTAAAACTAAGACATATTCAGAAGGAATCTCCTTTATCCCAGTTTGACAGTTCTTGACCTGTCAATAAGCATCACTGAAAACAACCTGACTTTGTCCTCTTTGTACCCTCCATTCAGATGACATCCCCTCTGAGTATCCTCCAGGCTGAGTAACCCCAGCTCTCTCAGCCTCTCCCTATAAGTGAGATGCTCTAGTTCCTTCATCATCCTGGTGGCCCCTTGTTGGACTCCTGTCTGTCTATGTCTCTCCTGTACTGCAGAGCCCAGAACTGGACTCTGCAGTATCCAGGTGTGTAGAATAAAAACTGGACTATCCAGTATCCAGAATCCAGGTGTGGCCTCAGCATTACTAAATAAAGAGGAAGGACTATCTCCTTTGTCTTGCTGTCAATACTTTTCCTAAAGCAGTCCAGGATATCTTTTAGCATTCTTAGCAGCAAGGGCTCATTGCTGGCTCATTCAATCTGGTATTCACAAGGAAACCCAGGATCTTTTCTGCCAGGCTGCTTTCCAGCTGGGTGGCTCCCAGTAGGTCCAGGTGTCTGGAGTTGTTTCTCCCAAAGTGCAGGACTTGGAACTTGCTGTTGGACTGCAGGGGGTTTCATTTGTCCAGTCTGTCACAGTCTCTCTACAAAAAGATTTGCTTCTTGTCCTTGGATAGCTGCCATACTGATGAAATACCAGCATGCAAAAGGGATACCAACGTTCTTGGATTCAGAAGTTAAATAAGGAGCTTCCAGACAGTATCAGTGAATGTATGCTATGGCAACTTCATAAACTGCACATTAAAATATAACAACTCATACTGAAAAACAAATCAGCTAAGTAAACCATGTTTCTCCCCTTCAGCAAGGATACTCACATTTCTTAGGGTTTCTGAGGACAAAGTACTAGCAAGGCTGGATTAATATAATTCAGATAATATGGCTTTAAAAGTACATATTGTTTGCTTTCTTCTTCACGCGCTAGTACATCTATACAGTGTTTATCCTTACATGTAGAAATAAAGCAACCATCAGTTTCAAAGAGCTCACAAGTGTCCCACACGAAGGAAATAATATTCCATAGACCATCTCTAATAAGTCCTGAAGCCTCTGAAAAACCTATTATTATTGTTATTCAGAACACAGAGCAGGGAAGATTCAGCTGCAAGGTGAACCTTGGGTGAAAGACAAACTCTTTAGCTCCCAACTGGCAGCAGGAGACAAACAGTATCTGGTGCTTACTGTGCGAGTTTTTCTGGTGACAGATTTTGTGAAATCCTGTTATTTTTGCATTAATAGAACAGTTAAACGGAACACAAGGGAGACACAGGAAAGCTGAGGATCTCAATGCTTCTAGAAGATTGCACTGTTTAGGCAGAAAGCCAACCCCAAACACACGGATGTCGAGACAAATGGAGGCAGAAGAAAATCCATTGTGTTTCTAGACATCTGGCCCTAGGTACAATCCACTCTAAGCCCCAAGGAGATCTTCTCTAGTACAACATTAGGTAGAAAACTTGGTGTTTGTACAGTAGCCTTCAGGTGAAGAGAATGGAGACCCACTTAAAAAACTTTTTTTTTCAAAATAGATTCAAGCTCCTTGTACCTTCCTCTCTCAGCGGTAGAAACATTTTAGCTTCTATTTAAAAACCCGAAGATCTCAAGACAGGCACAACACAGAAGAATTTTATTTTTCCAGAGCAGAAAATTTCAGTAATATTGTCCCTTATTTCAGGTAGGCTTTGCCTCCACAATCACGTTCGTTTAAATTTCAGTCTTAGGTGTTCTGCTCTTACTACTGATCAACAAAAGAGTGAACAGAAATCACCAACTGATATCCCATCAGACATCCATAAAGATCTTACTTTACTCAAATGTAAAAACTGAGCATGTCTCCAGTTTAACTCTAACTATGAATTCCCACTCAACAGTTACATGCTGGGTGAAGAGTAACTTCCTTCCAAAAGGACAGACAGCTCAATTTTACTATCATAAAAATTTACATGCCTTACTAAGGTTGGGGGGAGGCAGGGGAGAGGGGAAAGGGTCAACCAAACAAAAGAAACACCACAGAAGACAGATGTATCAAAGTTAGACTACAAGAGCTGGAAATTTTTAATGTTAAGGAAGGTCCATGCGAAGAAAAGGGAAAGAGCTACTTATCTTGGACAGCACGTGAGGTAGGAGGGACTGATGTGAACGACCATATATATTTAAAATGTTAACACGTTTTCTAGCTAAAAGGTTTATCTGCAGTGCAAATTGATTTAACTTGTTTACTGATGTTCTGTTGATCTCACATCTTATAACCGCAGCTACTCTTCATGTTTGGAATAAGTTACAGAAAAGAGGCATGCAAAGAATAACTAAACATGAATAGTTAGTAAATCACTTTTCTAGTGATAAAAAAATCATAAAAACCTCCATGAAAAAGTCTAATACATTACTCCTCCCTTTTATAATCTAGAAATCTTTTCAATCTTTTCACAAGGCAATAAAGAGAGCACAGTTTTAGTACAAAAGCATTCCAGTACCACAGAATCACAAAATAGCTTGGGTTGGGAGGGACCTCAAAGATAATCTTATTCCAAACCCCCTCCTGTCAGCAGGGTTGCTTGTAACAGGATCAAACTGCCCAAGGCTCCATCCAGCCTGGCCTTGAATGCCTCCAGGGATGGGGCATCCACAGCTTTTCTGGGCAACCTGAGTCAATGCCTCGCTATCCTGTAAGCAAAAATGTTCCTCCAACATCTAATCTAAATCTTTCTTTTAGCAGAAAACTGTTCCTCCTTATCCTATCACTATTCACCCACATAAAAAGTCAGTCTTCCTCCTTTTTGTAAGTTCCCTCTAAGTATTGCAAGGCCATAAGGAGGTCTCCCTAAAACCTCTTCTACAAGAAGACCTCAGATCTTAATCTTAGGAGAAGTGCTCCAGCCCTCCTCTAGACATGCTCCAACATCTCTAGACAGCTCTACATCTTGTGCTGGAGGCCCTAGACCTGGATGTAGTGCTGCAGATGTTCACAAGGGCGAAGTAGAGCAGGAGAATCACCTCCCCTTGACCTGCTGGACATCTCTGTTTTGATGCAGCTGAGGATGCTGTTGGTCTTCCAGACTTCAAACACACACTGTTGGTTTGCATCAAGCTTTTCACCCACCAGAACCTCTAAGTCACTTTCCACAGGGGCTGCTCTCAATGCTCTCTTCTCCCAGTCTGTACACATCTGCGATTGTCCCGACCCAAGTGAATCTCATTAGGGTCACACATGGACCCACTTCTCAGGCTTGTCCATGTCCCCTTGGATGCCAACCCTTCTGTTATATCAACTGCACCACTTACATAGTGTCATCAGTAAACTTGCTCTGGGTGCACTCAATCCAAATGCCTACATCATTAAAGCCTCATCAAGTTTTCCATTAGATAAATTCCTAAAAAATCACAATTTTGGAAGCAACTAGCTGCATATCTTGATTTCAGAGACCTCTTCAACTGTGAAATGTCTCTGTCGTTCAGCCCACACCATTAAGATCTCCATATCTCAGAAGCAGTGTTTCCCCAGAACCTGGAGACATTCTCCACCACCCAATTTCCAAGCTCATCCTCTGTCACTAAGCTTGCAGAAAGGAAAGAAAGACCAGCTCAATCCATACACACAACTCAGAGAAATATTGCAGTTTGAGGGGTTTTTTTGTTTTTGTTTTTTTTTTTTTTTAGGATTTGTTTGCTTGTTTTTAAATTTCACTACTTGAAGATGAAAAATTATCCAATTTCTCATCAGCAAAACAGAGTTGAGTTCTTGATTGTAGAAGCTACTACATTTTCACCAAATACAGCTATTGAGGCAGTCAGGAATGGCCTTGGAGTTGATATTTCAAGATTCACTACAGGTAAAGGTGTACTAAAAGACATGAGGTTAACTTCTGATTTGGCAACTCTCATTCCTTTTATGCACCATCTTCAACACAGTTGTTTAAAAAAAATTAAAAAAAAGCTTGCTTTTATCTTTTGAATTTGGCTTTAAGGTACTAAATGCAAACATAGCAAGATACTCCTCCTTATATCTAAAATGGTCTTTAATTATCGTATTCTTTATGTAACGGTTTTCCTGAATCCTACAATATCACACCTAAAATATTTTATCATATATCATGATAAATTGGTTGGACTAGATGATCTTGGAGACCTGTGATTCCATGAAATACTCTCAGTACCCAGTGTCCACATTAACAGAGCCTTCATATACATAGTTCTCTGCCTCTCCTGGCTTTCCTTGTCACACATATCAGGGATTCATGCTTTCAACATATTAGGCCTACGTTCTAATTTTAAGTGTGTTTAAAGTGGTTTAAAAAAATAATAATGATGTCATTAAGACACTAGTATCTTGCAGACTGTAGGAGAATATTTTGAATTAACGTACATACAGTAACTTACGTATTTTTCTGGAATTATTCCATATATGAACCCTGAAAATCAATATGGTAAGTTCTAAGAAAGTATTTAAGTTACAAGTTAAATCCCATCACAACCCATGTAACTGTCTTACAACCTTACGGTTTTTAGAAAGCCAGGAAAATGCACAGTAAGAACTCTCATATCTACATATAGGAAATAGAGCAGGCAACATGAAAGCTCTTCTGTTTCTTGCTACTGCAGCATGGTGATCGTCAGAAATGAATTTGGAAACTTACCATTTTCCAGGCAGATTCTCTTACAGATCTTGTTCAAAAGAAGTTCCTGACGTAACCGAAAAATTTCAGCTTCTAGTGCTTCAACTTTTGATTTCCAGTCAAAATCTTGTTCAGATACAATTTTGGCAAGGTGCTCGGTATACTCTTTGCAGCTCTTCCCTGGTGGTTTTGAGCGGATAATGGCAAAAGCCAGTGCCAGTTTTGATATTTTCAAATACCAGATTTTGTTTTCTCTTCTGCCTTTGTCTTCTATTACATACAAAAAAAGAGAAAAAAAAATACCTTCACCATGATTTTATTAAAGCAACTTATGCACACCTTCCTTAGCTTTGAAAACCATTTAACAGTGAGACCAATTATCTTATTTCTACCACAATCCCAAAATCAATCAAGAACAACAGAAGTATGAATAGCTGTCCACAATGTGAGAATAAAACATACACAAGCTGTGCTTCAGTACTAACAACAATAAATGTAGTGTTTGAGAACAATCACGGAAATAAGCAAAGTTCAAACAGGCTTATACTAGAAACATATTAAACAGCAATGTTGCCTCAACAAAAACAAAAGTGAAAATGCCAAAAATCTTAAGAAGACAAATGAAAGAAGAAAATCACTAAAACTCTACGGCTGAGGAATGGGATTATATTAGTTTAAATCCAACACATATGATTTCTTGCTAGGGTATCAAAAAGTCTCAATTCTCTAAAAATAAGAACAAACACCTGAGGATATTGGTAGTTTCCAGTGTTGGATACCTGGTACTGTTGCACTTTTGGTTTTAAGCACACATCATACCCAAAGGTCTTTACAGAGATACTGCTGACAAAATGCAGACTCAGGCTGGAGTAAAGGTGCCTCTTTTTCCTTATTCTTGTTATCAACAACCGTAAAGTTAAATTTTTTCCATTCAGATCAGGAATTCACATAATTCACATGTTCACATGTAACTTATACAAATTCACACATCAGTGAGGTTCTTTGCAACAGCGAAGAACCATTCACTGAATGTTTCCTTGAGAAAAGTATTACTTTCAGAAATAAAAAAAATCCTCCCTATCCTTTAGTCCTAGTTCTAACACAAAAAGGCTCCCCATAATCCTATTTTTTTTTTTTTTTAATCCGAGCAACGTCAAATTAAGCACTATAATAAACTGTGTTGAGTATCTCTGTGAAATAGTAACAGCACAGAATTCAGTAAGGCATTTTGCGCCATCCTTTCACCAGATCATCTGGTATCACTTAGCTGATGATTTCTCTCGGTTCTCCTCAACTTTAGAAAATAAGTCATCTAACATGATATTTATCCAGCAGAGCCATTTAGAAAAAGGGATACCTTTTACATATTTTTCCACCTTCCTAATACTACTGAAATGCACAAAGAATTCCTTGCATGCTATCCATTCAGACAGACACAAGTCACATCTTGAAGTAAGAGCACAAAAGGTAAGATGACAGGAACTCCTTGGGATCCATCTAGAGCCATGCTCTGAATTACACTACATCCCTGCTCTACCTGTGCAAAAAACAGTTAGTCCAAGTATCAGTGTACTGATAATGGCTAATGAAAGAGCAAGACCTTGGAAACTGAACTATACTATCTATACCAATATATAGCTACATCATTAAATACATGAATAATATCTTTGCATAATTTCTTCCTTGTAAAATCTATTTCACACAACTTTTTCCTTCCATAGTTAAGAATTTCACAGAAAAAGCGTTACTTCCTCCTCAGAAAATCTACACTGCTGTGGGACAACAAACTGCTGTAAGGCTCTTTTGCTTTATACATCAAAGGAAATGCTTTGCAAACACAGAACCATGCCAGTAATTGAGCTACCATCAAAGTTGTGAATAAAATGAAATACATAGAATCACACAGAAAGCAGAGTATGTAGTAACTTTTAAGGATCAAAGATCTTTAGCTTTCAACTTGAAATACGCTCCCCAGATTCTCATCTTCTTAAATGTAAGTTTCACCCAGGTACCACTCAAGCCACACATCAAGCTCCATTCTTACAAAGTTTATCTGCAGAGCAGAGCTATAGATTAATGCAGACAGAAATTCTTCTTACAAGTGGGTTTTATTGCTGCTTTCTCATTTTGATGTCTCTGGGGACCCCTCTGCAAAATCTTTGATTCACCTGCTTTTATAAAACAGAAAGGCTATACAAGCTTTCTGCTTTGTAAAATGTTTTGTCAGTGCAAGCATTTTCTCATAAATTACATTCAAGAAAGCTGCAAGAAGGTATGGGGCAGGACACAGTATTTAATTTGAGTGCTTTGAGACTGTCTACATGCTTTTTATCATTACAGAATCAACATCAATACTTTTTTTCTATTGTGTTGTTTATTTCTACTCACACAACAAAGAATCAGATGGCTGCTTGACCACTGATGCTTTATGATCCTACACTTCATATGCCTCGCCCATACCTCTTCATTAGAAAAGTAAATCAATAAATCAACAAATCCTTATATCCTCTGAAAATCCACTACTGAAATGACACACCTACATTACTAGAACTGAAGTCCAAGAAATTAGGAAGTTCTTTCTGAATATTCCAAGTTCTCAGCCCTTGTAAGTGAAATATCCAGTGATATGGAGTAATAAGAAAATAAATCAATCACATAAACCATTCCAGCTTTGCTTTAAAACCCAGTTATCAAAACATTTAACAGCAATCCATGTTAATCCTCACAACATAGAATTAAGCAATGAAATTTGGATTTAGAGAGGTTTTTTCCTCTTTAAATTTCAACACAGACTAATACAGTAGGAGTACCAGAAAATGAACAAGTGTAATGAAGTATTCTTACTCTGGAAAACGGGAATTACTTTTGTGCAAAAAAAATCCTTTACAGCTGCTGCTCAAGGAAATAAAATAAAACAAAATAAAATAAAATAAAAATAAATAAATAAATAGTACTGATTACAAAGTTGGTTTCTTTAGAAACATGACAAAAAAACAAAAACAACAATATTTGGAGAAATAATTCTGTTGGAATCTTGAAGCCAGGTAATTCATGGCTAATGATGATATCCCTATGTGTATTTCTGGAAGCAATGAATTTTATAAAGCTTTTCTAGAGAATAAACAGATTATTTATCTCCTTTCTTTTGTTCTTGCTATCACTATCTTGTTCTCCTTTCTTTGATGACCATGGAAAGAGATATTTCCAGGACAAAAAGCAGAAATTGTAGGATTCAACTCAAGTTTTCCACAACTCCCTAAATGGAATGCCCCTCACTCACAAACCATTGTAAATAAAACTACACACTGGTGCTGCTAGAGATTTGCCAACTGTGCATTTGCAAAAGTTGCATGGCAAGCTATTGCTTTCAAGAAGCACCACACTGAAGACAAGCAACCACGAATGTATTCCACTAAAAGCATACTGGAAGCTACAGTGATAACAATATTTTTGCACACATCAGCACAGAAATGACACTATTGACTAGGTAGAAAAAGGTTAAGAACTAAACCAGAAATTTTCTTAGACTGAAAATGATAAGACATGACCATGACAAGAGTAGACAGATAAGATCACGCTAATCCTAGCTGCTAATGTCAAAATATATCAACAGGAACTGAAAGAATCAAGACTCATTTGGGAAAACACATCTGGTAGTCAAGCTACAACTTATCAAACCCTCTTTTCACTCAGTACTAGGGAGGAAGTCTCGGGTCTCTTGGCAGTCCGGCTAAGAAGGGAGCAGTACCCACACTAAGAGGTACAGGTTGATTACAAGTTTCTTGTGCATAGCCTCAAGCCATACACTGACTGCAATCAGAGTATGGGATCAACTAAAATGATGTCAAACAGGACTGGGTCTCAGGTTTCCTTCTTTGTGTCAGGAATCTGATCTCCAGCCTTCTTGCTCTCAACCCTGCTAAGGTAGGTCGCAGCTGTGGAAGACTGTTGAGTAACCATTCAGAAGCTGAAAGATGTACAAAAGAAATCATAGAAATCACAAATTCTTAGAATGGCTTGGGTTGGAAGGGACCCCAAGGATCACCAAGTATCAACCCCCCTGCCATGAGCAGGGTTGCCACCCACTAGATCAAGTACTACATCACACTGCCCACAGCCCCATCCAAACTGGCCTTAAACACCTCCAGGGATAGGGCATCCTCAACCTCTCTGGGCAGCCTTTTCCAGCGTATCATCACTCTCTCAGTAAAATCTTCCCCTTGACATCCAATCTAAATCTCCCCTCCTTTAGCTTAAAACCATTCCTCCTTGTCCTATCACTGTCTACTCATACAAAAAGTTGTTTTCCCACAAGTTTATAAACTTTCTGTAGGTATCAGAAGGACACAATGAGGAGTCCCTGCAGCCTTCACTTCTCCAGGCTGAACAAGCCTAGTTCCTTTAGCCTGTCTTCATAGGAGAGGTGCTCCAGCCCTTAGCCCATCTTTGTGGCTATCTTTGGGACCCTCTTCAAAAGCTCCTCATCCTTCCTGTGTCGGGGCCCCAGATCTCGATGCAGATGGGGCCTCACGAGGGCAGAGTGGAGGGGGATAATCCCCTCCCTTGCCCTGTTGACCACCCCGCTTCTGACTGAATCCAGGATACCAATGGCCTTCTGGGCTGCAAGAGCACACTGCTAGCTCATGTTAAGTTTTTCATCAGCCAGGACCCCTACGTCTGAAGGAATTCTCCCAGTTTGTATACTCATTTGGGATTACCTCAACTCAAGCAGTTGTAAGTGCCCTACACAGCTCAATAGAAGATGACAAAGAGGATCAAATAGGTGGTAAANGAGCACACTGCTAGCTCATGTTAAGTTTTTCATCAACCAGGACCCCTACGTCTGAAGGAATTCTCCCAGTTTGTATACTCATTTGGGATTACCTCAACTCAAGCAGTTGTAAGTGCCCTACACAGCTCAATAGAAGATGACAAAGAGGATCAAATAGGTGGTAAAAGATCTTTTGAGGACCTTAGATAAAATCATAGAATACTCTGAGTTGAAAGGGACCCAAGGGACCATCGAGTCCAGCTCCTGGCTCCACACAGCATCACCCAAAATTCAAACCCAGTGTCTGAGAGCACTGTCCAAAGCCTCCTTGAACTCCAGTAGCTTGAACCTGTGCCCTGGGGAGTCTGTTCAAGTGCCCACTCTCTGATGAAGAATCTTTTTCTAATCTCCACTGACCCTCCCCTGATGCAGCTCCATGCCATTCCCTCAGGTAAAAAAAAATAAAAAAAATAAAAACACTGGAAAGCAGAAAAAAAAAATCAGTCATAAACACTGCCTTTCTATACTGATTTGCTGGTTCTGCAGCTGCATTTGATGCAGCAGTTCGTATTACATCGTTAGGTACAGGAAGATACCTTTTCAGCAAATCCCACCTCAGTTTTGAGGCTGCCCACAACATGTAAAGAGAAAAAAAATACCCCCAAATTTTATATATATATATATTCAGATAATCGTCTTTAAAGTTTGCTTTATTCTTAGTTGGAAACTTCATATATGTAGCGCTACTCTAAATTTCAAAGATTTCACATTATTGTTAAAAAAAATATCAAAACATGCATTGGAGTAATGAAAGTCTCAACCTGAACATCAATTAGCCCACAGAGGGTTAAGCTTCAAGTCAGCTGTCAGAACAAAATGGACTGCTCACTAAGGAGAAAAAAAAGAAGTAAAACAAAGAGGGAAAAAAAGCCACCAAAACAGTGACCTTGGGATGAGCTGAGTGTTCCCTAGGCAGTTCTGGGTTCCTCTATTGGGCTCTTATCACAGAAAGTGCCTGCATAACCCAGACATTGAAGGATTAACTAATCCGTTCACATAGGCAAAGCTTCTGCTCAAGAACTTTTAAGAAGCCCTTCAGGAAGTGTTCATGGGTAAGAGAGGTGAATTTTAAATAATTCATCTTTCGGAACCCTACCTATAAATTTTTGACTGACCTCGAAGACACAGAAACCACAGTGATAGGAGAGAAGAGAGACAGATCAGTCATTATAAGAACAGGGAAATACTGAGATTTAAAGTGATAAAACCTTTGAAAATAAAACCAAAACCCAAACTTAGTATTTGAAGAACTGTTTGCTGTTACAGGACAGCACGCCTTGGGCATCAACCCTAAGTTCACATACATAATTCACATCTAGTAGCGGAAGAAACTTTAAACAGTAAGGTTTCTGTCAATGGTATTTGGAGGACATCCATTTCTTGTTCAGATCGTTATCATCTAAGAATGAAAACTTTAAAAATTCATGCTTGTAAGACACAAAACAGACTGTAGTGCAATTAACTTCCAGGCAGTCAAAGGGCTCTACATATTCGAAATAGATGGTTACAAACTAAAGGACTTATCAGGGAAGCACTAAATTACTGTCACCACTGCTACACAGCAGAAAGTCATTTAACAGTCCTACACAATAACACATTATAAACATTTTTTAAAAGTTTACAATCCAAATTAAGCGTATGGTCCGGTACTAATGGTACAAACATAATAGGAGAAACAGTTCTGTAGGCACAATTTGCACTTTAATAGGTTTGTCAATTACACATTGCAGATAAAGCTGAAAAATTACCCATACCTGTGTGATCTCATGCATTACATTATGGCATCCAAGTTACTGACCTGTTCTAATGGAACACGAAACAGGTCACAGAATGATGCAAGTGCTCCAGTGGAACTGAGCTGAGCTGCTGACACATATGGCTATTAGATTAAGCAACAATAGAATAAACTTGATTTAATTAGTATGCCTAACATAATGCTGTCTTTTATGTATATAATAAATAATGATAATGGGACAGCTGTATAATCAAGATGAACCAAAGTATGCCTTGTGTTCCAATTAAGTAGCTTTTATTGTAAAATATGTAAAATGCTTATTAAACCAAGGCTGGTTGGCAGCGTCATTTTTTAAACAAAGATATGCAATGTGTACATTCTCACTGAAACATTCAGTTTTACTACCATTAGCCTAAACAATGCCTAATGCTAAAATGATACTGAAACTAATAAAACATTTTAAATGCTTTATTATAATGTGCCAACAGCGCAAAGAAACTCGATTAAAACATATCATGAAGTTTATCTCTTCAAGCCATTTAATTCTTAAATCATTTTAGCTTCTGAAATCAAGTTATGTAAACTCTACAAAAAAAATTAAAGAGCTTCTTAGCATTCATCAACTATCAAACATTGTTTGTCTAGCACTAAGTATACAAGCAAACATAACCCCCTCTGGATTTCAGTGAGACTTAAGAGACAGGATTTATCCTCTTAACTACGCAAGTCTACAGTGCAGAAGGCTTCAGCTGAGCTAGCTGTCTTTACTTCCTTTAAGATCAATGGACAGAAACGTGGATTTCTAACACCAACTATAAGTCAAGTGATTTGTACATCTGTCATGTAATGAAGATCTGTCACGGCCCAGAAACACTCGATCCCCTCCCTGGACTACAAAGGGAGTTCAAATGACAAGATGTGATGCACATATACGTCTTGTGAGCAGCAAACTTCAGAGAGAGTAACGTACCACAGGCAGTAAAAGCTCAGCTCTTCCATAAAAGTGCCTCACCAAACGTTGAAATGATTCAGGGCTAAAATTAGCACTTAAAATAAGTTTGTAAACCTAGCTTTTCTGACTATATCTGAAAAAATTAACAGAACACAAAAATCACAGAAACAGAATTGAGAGCAGCGTTGTTAACATTTAGCAGCATTCATGCACAGAAGTAACATGAGTTCAGTAAGATAACGTGAGGAAACTGTACTTTATGTCCTCCCATCTGAAAATGCACAAAGTCACATTTTTACATGCCAAAGAAAACTACTTTCTCAGCCACTTTCTCCTATCTGATTTTACAAAGTATCCTAAGTCACTCAAAAGTTCAACCGTGTCACTCTCATTAATAAAACATTACAGAGGATTGATAGTGAGGACGGTGTATGAAATACAGAAGGCTTAAAGAGATAAGAGGATTCTGCTTTTGTTCTGTTCCCATCAGAATAGACCAAATAAGAAAATGTGATGCAAAGAAGAGATTTTTGATTGCTTTAAATTATGTATACATTCTAACTACAAGCTGAGAGTTCTTCTTGCACTCAATTTACTTTTCAAACAGATTTGTTTGTTTTTGCTGCGTCACTTGCAGTGTTATCTAGTCAATCTACCACATGGTATGGTTACCAGTACCACGTTTTTCATGCACGGACACAAAACAGAACTTATTCTATAAAGCCTACTGTTCAGAAATTAAAGTGTAGCTCAATGGTTTTCATTTTTCTGTTTTTACATTGGCACAGATGTTTCCTTACCAAAACATAGCTGTTACCAAATCAATTGGAAGTAATCCCACTTGCTTTGGAAATTGACAATATTATTTTCATTACAGCTTTATAAGTGGAAGTCAGATCTTTAGTGAGTTATATGTGCCAGTAACATTCAGTTACGTTACATATAAATCCACAATAGGCATTCAGGATCATAATCTCAGGCTGTCAAGAAAGTAGCTATAGCTCCAAGTTTTACCTACTGCAACAGTAGGCAAACAGTACAGTCGTTCCTGAATGCAGGATTTCAGAGCAGACTTCTTACTTAAATAATAATAATAAAAAAAAAGGCAACAAGAAACAGTACAGAATATTATACAGAGATTATTTTGCATCTTTGCTCTTCCCATGTTAAAAATATACTGAATAAAAGACCACAACAGTCTTCAAATTTTATCTAAGTAGTTCCACTCTTACAAGTTCTTAAGTCCTTAAGTCCTCCAGATCAGTATCTCTCAGTGAACAAGTTTCCTTCAGACAGCTTACAAGGAAACTTAGCTTTTCTACAGCAATTTTATACTGGAAGAACAAAAGATGAGATGGCACAGAAGTAAGCAAACATTCTTGAGACCTGGCACAGAGACAGACTCCTAATAGCCTACGAGAAAGTATACAGTAGTAGACCACAGCTTAACGTTCACTACAGATACTAACCTAGCTACAACTACAATGAAGTCCATAGCATTTGAGTAGTAATTTATGAAGCACATAGCGAACTATGAAAGTGATGTGCCAAGCATTCACAGCCAAGACCACAGAAATTATTCTCTGCACTTCAACTCAACTTAATAGCTACTTTATTCAAATTAAGGAAATTATTTCTTCTGCTAGTCGCTAAGAAAAGCGCAAAATGAATGAGACAATGCAAACTTAGTTTTAAAAGCAGAACATTAAAAAAAATAATAGCATCTATAAATAACAACTTTGCAACAATACAAGCAGTGTGAATGTTATTTGGAGTAAAAAAGATAGAAATATATGTATATATATCAGAGTGTCGGCTTCAGCCTAGCATGCCCATTCCAGCCCTTGGACACCACAACAGCCACAGCCACAGCCACAGCCGGTTGACCCCGCCCACCCACGCCCCCAAAATGGCGGCGGGGCAGGAGCATCTCCTCAGGCCACCGCCTCCCACACCTCCCTTAGCGCCTCCCTCATCATTTGCCTCATCACCTCCCCAGCCTACGCAGCTTGAGGCTTCTAGGAAACCCCAGCCCACCTGCAGCGATCTCCCCGCCCTGGGGGAAGCACCCGGGCTCCATGACGACGGGCAGTGGCAGGGAGCTGCGCTCAAGGGCACCGCCCTCGGTTCCGTGCTGCCCCTCGCGGGTGGTGACCCGGCCCCGAGCTGTGGGGCTGGGCTGAGGCGGGCGGGCGTCTGGATCCAAGGCATATGTATGGTCCCTGCTTGGCCCCGGCATTGCCCGAGGGATAGTCGAAGCGCCGAGGAAGCCTTGAAGAAGATGGCCGTTCAGATGTTGAAAGAAGTACACAAGAAATCGTAGAGGTCATGAATTCATAGAATGGCTTGGGTTGGAAGGGACCCCAAGGATCATCTAGTTCCACCCCCACATGCCATGAGAAGGGTTGGTAACCACTAAGTCAGGCAATAGATCAGGCTGCCCAGGGCTCCATCCAACCTGGCCTTGAACACCTCCAGGAATGGGGCACTCTGGCAGCCTGCTCCAGCACCTTGCAGTTCTGTGAGTGAAAAACTTCCCCCTCACATCTAATCTAAATCTCCACTCCTTTATTTAACCTTATTTCCCCTTGTCCTATCAAAGAAGGTATTATGGTATGTACGGTTGTATTATTTACACAGACTATTCTGAAAAGTTTGTGGGAAAGCCAAAAACAGAGTCTGCAGCTGAGCAGGGAGGGAGACAAGGTGAGACGTGGGTAACAGAGCCAGTTTCATGGGATGGAGTTAAGTTGATCAGAATATATGAGACTTTTCACTGTAGAAAGATTGGTCTTTGTGAACAGATGTGACTAGCAGTGTATACTTTTGAAATTTTCAACCCCATTTTTTATTCTCAGTTAACTTGAACAGTTTTCTTTTTAACACTTTAAGCCCGTTCCTTCATAAAAGCTCTTTTATCAAGATGCATGGTGGTAGATACCTGATCTTAATGTACTTTTAAAAAATAGAATTGGAAAAATAAATTTACCATCTCAACTACAGAAAATATCAACACGTTGGTACTTTAAGACTTCAAATGATAAAAATAAGTTTGACTGAGTAATTTAGAGAGTATTCTCATTCTGGCTTTGTACTTATTTTTCAATGAAGCCCAGGGGAAAAAAAAATAAAAATAATAAATAAAATAAAACAAAATATTCTTCAGCTTTTTTATTTTAATTATTTTTTACAGTGACATACCAGTGGCCACAATGTGTTTATTCTTTTCTGTGCATCTTCTGTGCATGCAAGTGATGCAGGTACTTTTCAAAGTAGGCACTTATTATGTAGAATGAAGCGCCCATGTTTTCACATAATATTTTTAGGTATGACTGAAAGAAAAGGCTGGGAGACATTAGTACTTTTACCTCCAAACCTGGGGGAAGAATCTTTATTACTATTTTAAAAAAGAAAGGAGCTCTGACTGCCTTATCTTAAGGTACCAGTCATACCTGGAAGTATAGGCTGAGACCTTCTGCTGTCAGATAGCTGTCTTGGGATGGGGTGATTTAGGCTTGATTATTTTCTATTTAATTGTTCAAGATGTACTTGAATTTCTTCTAGGTGCATGGCCCTTTTATTTTGGATTTGGAACTAGTAGTATTTAAAAGCAGTGTTGTCAGGAACTTCTAAACTCATTGTATGCAACCTGCAGGATGCCAGCCAACCTGCACTCCTTTACAGCATTTAGGTTTTTATTTGAAATAGAAGAATCCCAGTAATTTCAAGGTGGAAAAAGCAGACTCCCTCCCAACCTTCCCCTGGTTAAACAGAGCATCTCTGTTATTCATCAGAAAGAAGCAAATAAGGGCACAGTCAACTGCAGATTCACTTGGAGATATGTGATTCTGGTCTACTGAAGAACACTTTTCAAAATAACATGTACATTTTTTTAAAGTTCTATTAACTTTGTCCTCAATATTTTCAGTGATTATATAATCTTATCAGATCAGCTTTGTAATCAAGTAACAGTGAGTGTGCATTTGTGAATTTGTACGTGTGCAAGCTAGGGATAACCAACACATAAAATGTAAGGTACAGTTTCCATTTTAATATTCAAACACTGGATGATTAGCACTTCATGTAATCTCAAGCGAAGCAAAAGTAAAAGCAGGCTTTGATTTCAAATAAGCAGTTTGTAGATCACGAAGGGAGCCGATTCTACTAGCTGAAGATAAATTCCTTTGATCTCTATTTCTGAAGGTGCCTTTTGATCTGAAAAACAGTCAAAGGATATATTCATGGTAAAAGGTCATGCAAAATAATTAGCTGCTTTTATTAATAATTAAATATAAAAGCAGTGCAGGTGTTTAATCACATTAGAGGTCACACAGTTTCAATATTTTATCAATCTGTATGCTGAATATTTACAAACAGGTCAGTGGTCATCTAAGAACACAAAAGCACAACCTTCAATCAAGTGTTAAGTATAAATAAATTATATCTCTGTAGAAAATGCAGGCCCTGCTGTTAGTGGATGCCTACAGTATCAACAACAATTTGAGCAAATATGAAAGTAAAACTTTTCATTTGGAGAACTACAGTTTGTCAGAATTCATTAGACATCTTTATTTTTTAATGCATCTCAGTTTACCCATGGGCTGAAAGTGCCTGAAAACACATACAAAGTCTGTTGTCTCAAATGATGTAGTTTGCAGTTTTGTACTGCTGATGTGGAGCAAGAGATTACTAACTTGAGAAGAATGAGTGAAAATCACTGTCAGTGTCTTCTCTTTTGCGCTTTCATTCTTCTGTTTTACTGTGCTATATTAAGAATAAAAAATTTGGCATCATGCATCTTGATTACTTGACATCACACTCTTCAAAACGGATTGTAAAGTGTTTTCAATGGCTCTGTTTTGTACGTATTTATGATGATGGAAATATGACTCGGATATATTAGTAGCCCCTTTGATCATAATCTGCAATTCTAAACAAATCATCTGATTTAGGGTGTTCAGGGAGTTATTTGCAATGACTTCTTTGCTACTGTTCAGAAATAAAGCATTGCCATGAGGAAGGAGATTACACTTCAGCAGCTGAAGGAGTAAAAATTCCCCTTTTCCAAAAGCAGTATAAAAAGTTAGGCACAATTTAAGAACAGGGAAGCAACTTGCTACCAATAAAAGACAATATGCCATTGGTTACCATGGTATGCTCTGTTATGAAGAGATATTTCACAGTGATTTATTTAAATGTTATCATAGAATCACCAAGGTTGGAAAAGAGTTCCAAGATCATTCAGTCCAACTGTCCACTATTTCCCCCTAAAACAAGTTTCCCCTCTTCTCTGTTCTCATGATACCCCATATGAAGTACTGCATCCAGTCCTGGATTCCCCAACACAAGAAGAACATAGTTGTTGGAGCAGGTCCAGAGGAGGGCCACAAAGGTGATCAGAGGGCTGGAGCACCTCCCTAAGAAGACAGGCTGAGAGGGCTGGGACTCTTCTACCTGATGAAGAGAAGGCTCCAAGGAGACCTTATAGCGGCCTTCCAGTGCTTGAAGGGGGCCTACAGGAAAGCAGGAGAGGGGTCTTTTGTGAAGGCAAGTAGTGAGGAAAAATGGTTTTAAACAGGAAGAGAGTAGATTTAGACTAGATATTAGGAAGAAATTTCTTACTGTGAAGGTGGTGAGACACTGGAACAGGTTACCCAGTGAGGTTGTGGATGCCCCCTCCCTGGAAGCGCTCAAGGCCAGGCTGGATGGTGCTTTGAGCAACCTGGTCTAGAGGGAGGTGTCCCTGCCTATGGCATGATTCAGTGTTTAAAAACATGTTATTCAAGATCTAGAACCTGTAAACTTGATATGGCCCGAAGTCCTTTTTCTCCTTCAGTCACAAAAGGGAATGCAAACATTTTCTCATTTTGTGGAAGCCTATACACACTTGCACACAGAGGCATGTACGTAACTAGTGGTAATGACCACTTCTGTGGGCCAAGCAGTCCTGTTTCATTTTCAGAACTGAGGCAATTTCTTCTCTCGCGACATACATTGTGGTCTTAGATGGGGAGGGGAGGGCAAATTCATCAGGAAAGTAAATTATCATGGTTTCGTTCAATTGAAAGGACTTTTATCAGTTTGTTCTAATTGTAAATGTGTCTCACTGTCTTTAACAAGCTTAAACAGTTAACACATTTGTTTTTCCTGGCATCAATATAGGCTTCAGATTAAGTTATTAAAAATGCAGATTCTTGAAGCCCAGAATTCCTTGTATCTAGCAAATAGGGAAAGGAGAATAAAGGAAGAAGAAATGCTGCTCAGAAAAACTTAATTTTTTTGGAATTGTAACTTTTAATTTCTAATGCAATATATACTAGAAATAGGATAGGTCATGTGCAGAAATATGTACTTATGTGTGTACACACACCTTTAGATTAATAGATACACAGGCAGACAGATAGTTACATGTGAAAAAGTGAAACAAATGGTAAAGAAGCAAGGGAAATAATGTTTGTTATCTGACTAATATGTTCCAACTGGCTTCCAAAGGTAAAGGAAGCACATTTTACCCAACACAGGCTGTTCTTCCCTCAGAAAACTCACAACCCAGTTCAGTGGCTACTGTCCTTTACAGCTAAAGGTTTGAACATAATTTTAACAGATCAAGGGAGCTTCATTCAATACTGAATCTGCTTTGAAACCTCATATGCTGTGCTTCCTGGGGTTCCTGAAGTCCACCTAGGAAGGCAGACCTAGCAAAAATCCTTTTTTTTCCAGCCATTGAGCTGCTGTGGGGAAGAGCATCTGCTGAGAGCATAAGAGAAACAGACTACTGTGGTTCCCATGCCTGAAATGGTGGTGATATAGAAGTTTGTGCAACTTGATTTGTTGTATAACTTGAGGTCTCAAGGATTTGGAGGAAAATGAAAAGTAAAAGAGCAAATCAGCAGATTCTGATGTTGGTTACTGGGATAATTCATATCTAAGAATAAAGTAATCTGAGTTCAGCAGAATATATGTAACATTTGACCTAAGTGTCTAATATGTAATTTCCTTAAGGTTTGTAAGTTACACTAACATCTAATCAGAAGTTTTCCTCTGCACTGATCTGTGAGAATCTGAGGTGAAATTGGACCAAGAGATGTATTTATGGAGATAATCCTTCTGTATTCCCATGCATTTGGAGGGGAGTTATTTTCCAATAGTTTTTATGGTTTTCATTCCTTTTTCAACTCTACTATTTTATCTATGCTTTATCACCAAATTCTACACACAAATATGTGTAAGACTCTCAGTGAAGTAATTTTCTCTCAAGGGAAAATGTGGCCTTTAATAAATATGCAATGAGGCACAGTTATGATTGAAGTGTGTAGTTTTAAGATGCATAACTTGATGATTTAAAAACCAGATTTCTTTAAACATGCCAAAG
Organism: Odontophorus gujanensis; assembly: GCA_013399175.1. NCBI lineage: Eukaryota > Metazoa > Chordata > Aves > Galliformes > Odontophoridae > Odontophorus > Odontophorus gujanensis. The sequence continues at coordinate 28,791 of VXAB01013785.1, forward strand.
GCAGGTATAAGTCAAGCTAAATGTTACTTGAATTGGAGTATAAAAGGGCACTCTAAACATTTTTCAAATGATTCAGAATCTATTTGCTCATATTCCATAACTCAGAACCAGCCAAAGTGGATTTTTAGCACACTTTCATAATAATTTATATTTTGATAGTGAACAAGTATGAAAAAATGTTAACACCATACGTTAGGTTCCTAAACCTCTGAATGTCATGGTAGATGCTCATTTTCAAACATAATGAAGGCCATTGAAAACGAGATGCTATGAAATGTAAAAAGGATGTTTTCTCCTTTGTTTATTCATTTGGAATATTTGTTTAGATAACCCTCGGAATGCTATTAAATATCTTCAAGGAATAGTATTTCAAATGCTCCAGACTGCTTCAGAATTCTAAGGCATTGTCAGAGTTCGCAGAAGCCTGTGTTGTCACTGGTATTTCCTCACATGCTAAGAATACCTCTCTTCCTCTGAAGTAATTATGTATGTTCTTGTTTTCATAGCTAGAACTTGTTCTGCTAATTTTCGTGAATACCAACTTGTCCTCACCATTTTTAATTTCTTTGTGGAAAACAGAGAAAGGTAAACTTTCTGAATGCTCTGGGTCTTTATGGCATTTTGAAATTCATTCACAGATTTTCCCAGTGTAACACAGATAACTCCTTAGAGTGTCAGGCAGTATGGTTTCACATGAGTTTTCATACTGGGTTAAATCCACCAAACATGGAAGTGCGCAGAAAGCGTAAGAAGAGCCCCAGTGGGTGAGACTCAGAGTCCATCTAACTTATTTTTCTCTCTTACAACAGCAGTGGGAAAGACTGTTAGAAAGTTATTTGAAGATTTCTTGCTGGCATCTGATTTCTCCATTGCGCTTTGCTTCAGCTTTTAGACAATTTTGAGCCCTTTGTTACTACCATAGCTGATTATCTTCCTTTTTTCCTTGGCCATCTTCATGGTACAAAAGTGCTGTTATTTAAAGTTCATTAAACAGTGTCACAGTGAATCAACCACAGAGTGAGAAATCAAACTTGTCTCCAGCTTCTTTACTAGCACCTTACCCAATAGGTAGTGGCAGCTGTAAGCCGGGATATGCCTATGTGAAGCATCACTATATTTTTTCCAAATACATTGGTACAACGGAGATACTAATTCAGTTTTCAAAATCCAGGTGCTTAGATACCTTGACTATAAATTCAATGGAGTAGGTTATAGTGTGTGTACAAACCACCATTCCAAATACAATCCTAAAATTTATGCAAATTTACAAGGGAGAATGTTTTTTTTTTTTCTCTTCTGTGAGAACTCCCAAATAAAAATAGTACACAATTTGCACCTGAGAACACTCCTGTTGAGTACTGTGTCAAGTGCCATCCCATACTGATTTTCTGTACTTAAGTCACAGTCACGAGTTTGTACCACAGAGCAAAGGAAGTCCCTGTTTAATGTTTTAAGTAGCTCATAGAGAACTTGTAGGTTCCTAACAAATATGGGAAACCCTAAAAGAATCAAAAGTCCCTGAAGGAATTCAAAGGTTATGCAAATGTCCTTGACAGTAAAACTTTATACTAGATAAGCTGACAAGTCCTTAACTGTAAAACCATATATGCATCTCTGACCAGACTTTTCTAAAGGCTTAGTGAATTTTCAATGAAGATTTTTGAAAGGGAAGTTTTTGAGCTATCAATATCAGAAAATCATGAACAATTGATTGTTAGGTGATTAAAACAGTTCAAACTAAAAAGAAAAAAAATGATAAAAATGTGGATTTCTGTTTTCAATTTAAAGATAAATGTGAAATTCAAGTCTTAAGATACAGTCTACACAAAATCACATGAAAAGTTTCAAGTATTTTTTATTTTTTTTCCCCATGTAATAAAGGCTAACAGTGTCCTTTTTTAATGTCTACGCACACTTCTTAGAAGCTAGATTGGCTCACGTGGGGATTAGATGGTACTTTCCAGTGAGTGATTGAATGAGCATTTCAAAGGGAGACAAAAAAAAAAGAAAGCTGGCAAGCTTAGTTTGCTTAGTAGCAAACTGTCCAGTACCCTCATTGTAAAAGCTACAAAAACATTGTTACAAAACAGAGATGAATACAGCTTTGATTCTGAAACATTTCAGAAATATTTGGCAACATCTCATCTTAAGCTATGTTTTTAAAACTTTTGGAGGAGATTGCCTTCTGATGCCTGAAATAGGAAAAAAAAAATACAAATACCTAGTAATGTCTTGTTTAAATAACTCCTGGTAGTAGTAACAGTAGACAATAATACCAAGACTCAAAAACTGGATTGAAGAAACTAGAAATTTTCTGCACGGAAACTGGAAACAAGAACTGAGAATCATTATAACTTCTTTCATTTCTATTCTTGATGCAAGTCTCTGTGCAGAATGTTTAAGCACAAAGGTATGCTACTTGAGTATGATTGAGCTGATAAAAAAGTCATAGAAATTTTTCAGATCAAAGCAAGGATCTTTCCTTTCCACGTATAAAACTACTGCTGCAGATTTAGAGGAAAATAACTAGTGAGGTGAAAAACAGCTGATCAGGCCTTTTTGATGCCAGTTTTTATGAGGGTGATCTTCAATCACTTGGGTCAATGAATAAAAAGGAGGTAAATCATATCAGTGTACATCAGTACCTATCTTTACTTTGCCCTAGTCTGCTGCCAATCTGAGACTGAAATGCAATCCTGAAGCAGCAGAAGTGTCACAGAAAGGTTTTGATTTAATTTTTCAATGTCATGTCATTGAGATATAACATTGTACTCAAGATATTGCAAAGACTGTAGATTTTTCTCTTCTGGAAGATGTTTTGGACATCAAGGAATTACTTGAATTATAAGTAGGAAGGCAGAGTAGACTCTTTTTTTTTCCAAAAAAAAAAAACAACCTGCTCCCAGGTTTAATTCAGCTCATTCCTCATATCCGTTTGAGCAGTGGGCTTTCAAGTCAGAACCAGGAAGCCATTGCATCTTCTGAAGTCATCAGAAGCACTTGCTGCTTTGCAGCTTTTAGCAAGAATCTACCAGACTTTCATGTAGTTGCTAGGCCAGGCAGGCAAGTAACCTAAGCAAATGAATATTATACCATGCAAGCTGATTATAGTTGAGAACAGTTATGTAATGTCCTGTACTAATGGTTGACCACCTGGTGAAGGGGGTGGCTGGTCCAGAAGGCACAGGTGGAAGCAATTCACCACAGGTCCACCACTCCCTACGCTTCTTCAAGGGCTATCTTTCAAAAGAACATCTTTTGGATGAAGGCTACTTCCTGAAAAGGAGTGTTCTGTGGCTAGAGACCTAGTGCCAGCTGGGTGACTTGACTTTTTCCTACATAGAGTTTTTCATATTTTTTTTTATGATGCTTTGCCTGATATTGCAAAGAACTTACCAGAAGCATTTTCGCTGCTTCCAATGACCAGTGCCAGTTCATATAGTTTTGTATTCACCAGAAGCCTGAAGCATATAGGCTTATTGGTTTTGACCCACAAGTGTTAGCAAATTGAATTCTTGTCTTAGGTGTCTTTGGTTACTCCACAGTTAGTATCAGTGAGTTATTATGAGCTGTCCTCATTGAACTCCTATTAAGCAAATTCTTTGAGAAATTTCCATGGTATATTAAAGATCAGCCTGGAATCTTCTGTGGTATTAATAGATAATGGTAAGAGGGAGAGTACAAAACTTGAAATAAAGTAGTTGAACTTCAAGGCACAAATAATGAAACATAATGTCTAATAGATGGATGTAAAAAGCTTCATAGCTATATCTTCATATCTATCTTTGTTTAATTTAAAACTGTTACTTGTAGTGAATAGGACAAGCGGTAAAAAGTGTCCATCTTTTTATGAGCCTTCTTTAAGCATTGAAAGGCCATGATGAAGTACTGAGTATTAAAGCTTCTTATAGATCCGGTTAGAGGTTTGTATAAGCTTTAAAACAAACTGAAGAAAGACTTCAGTAGTTGATTAATTGTACTTGTTAACATCCCACACCCTTTCCTTTTCTCCCTCTACTTTAGGAATGCTTGCTAGATCAAGTCAACTTTTCTGGCAATTATATTTCTGAGGACAAAAAAGCAAACAAAAGAAGCTTAAGAAACCATGCAGAGACTTTCAGAAAGTCATCAGGATCTTGAAATTTTGCCCGAAAGGATAACTGAACTTGATATTTCTTCTTTTGATATCTCCACCTGTGTTCTGCTAATGAAACACCCAGTCATGTATTGATGGAGAGAATTGATGGATGAAGTTGTTTGATACTGAAAATGATCTCTGCACTGCTAGTCAAGCTCTTTTGTCCCCCATGTACTCTATATATGGCTGGTTTTCCTGTTACGTAACATGACGTGAACAGAGACTGATAGATACTGGTTTTCAGTCATCTGAACTGTCAACTGCCATACATTAAGAAGTTATCTATGCCTTTAATTGTGAGTGGGGAAGGGATTTATTGCTTGCAGGAGTGTAATTGCTCCACATTAAATCTACAGATAAGCCCCTTTTCCTTACTACCCACACCCAGTTCCATTGACTTTAAAATATTAAATTGTCCCTTTCCCTTCAAGCACTCTTGCCTAAAGCTAGATCTATTATCTTGAAGCCTTCTTTTTAGCTTGGACTCTGAGGAGATGCTGATACTGCAAACCAGTATCCCAAATGAGCAAATATTAAACTGAAGCATAAGAATGCCTTTATCATTGCCGTATTTCTTCACTGCATTGATTTTGAAACACGTTTCTATATTCTGTCTAATCCCAGTCTTAGTGTTGAAAGTTTTGGTAGATGACCAGTTTCTTCTCCAGTGACTTACTGGGGACAAGGTGTAAGCTCGTGGGAAGAGAGCAAGGGAAGGAAAGATTTTTATCTTTTAATGTGCCAGAGACTGTGAAATTTTATTTTCTATTTACTTGATCAGACAAATCAGGCTTATTCTGATGTCTGAATCTATAAGTTTGGTGAATTGCTTATTCTGTGTAATAGATGGGCTTGAAATCAAGTGATTAATATACAAATAACTTAAGAAAATCAAGTAAATGGTCCTGTGATTAAATAAGTACCTGTAGTCTCCATAGGGTTGTATTTGTTTATCTTGTCTTGTTCATGTAGGGAAGATAGAAGAATGTGTCTATTTAACAAAAAGTACCTGTGTAAATAAGCTAGAGAAGCCTCAGAAGCTTTATTTTCCAGCCTGCCTGAGAAGGCAAGGGATCTTTCTTATTGATAGCATTAACAAAAGAGGAATGCACACCAGAAGAATGTCTGTTTACAATCAGTGAAATAAGGATGGCTAATTTACACTACAGTAACATTTATCAGGGCTGGAATATAGAGTGATTTCTCATTTTGAGTGAGTCTAATTGCATGGTATGAATCAGTGAGTGATGCAAAGGAATCGTGCTATAAAAGAGACAGACACTGCTTGCACCAGCTGGGCTTAGGGAAACCTGTTCCTGTCCTACCTCTCCAACAAACCTCCAAGCTGTCACATGACAAGAACGATCAGGTCAAGGGATGTAGATGCGGACTTCCTCTGTAAGGAGCTTAAAAGCCTGAGAATTACCAGTGAAAGCTGATGCAGTTTCTGAAGGAGCTGTCTCTTCTAAACCCTTTGCCACCCAAGGCTGGCAATTATTCTTAGGTCAAAGATATTTTGCATTTCTACGGAGTGATGCATGACTATAAATACTTTTTTTAGCCCTGACTTCCACTTATTATTCCTATTATCCTTCCTTTTCATTCATTTCATTAAAAAAAATCTCTCAAACAAAAAGGCGTATTGAGAAAAATAAATGTCAAATTGTCGGAATAAAACATTTTGGCACTGTGCGACTTTTTAAAAAATGAGAGTCTAAAGTAACAGCATTTGACTTGGTATTTTCTCCAACAAAGAGCTTTACACAGCTAGTACAAAAGTAGTTTACACGGCTACTTTATGGGAAGGATGATGTTAAAGGAATATTCAATAATTTCTGGAATTCTTTGTATTTTTCCATTTTAATGGAGTAAATAAAATTCTCTGGTGTGTTATATGTGTATTTCAATAACCACTTACTGTTAAAATTTTCAGGTGGAACTTCAAATAGTTCAGAGTAGAATTTTATGTACTATTCAATGATAAATAGAAAAATACAGTTCTCATTCTTTTCCTGTTCTATTTTTCTAATATAATGGTGTGTGTATTGTTGCAAAATCAGTAGAAATGTCCATCTCCTACTGTTTTTTATGAACTATGTGATCGTATAATTAAATGAATGTACTATTCTAAGTAGAAAAAATTCAGAATTTAACAATACTGTCCAAGATTGGCTTGACTCTATTTACTGGTCTTTGAGAACTTACTGTGTTCTTAAACATGTATGCATAATGGCACTAAATGTTGAAGATGATATTACTCATATTATTGTGTTGGTACTTGGCAGCAGGGAACAGAAATACATCTTTTCAGTGGGAAAACAAGCAAATGGAAGTTCGGTAAAGTATTAACTGATATTGCTAATGACAACCACAAAATAAGGTGGTGGAAAGAGAAAGTAACTGACCACTGGTGTTGTTCAACAACCCATAAGAGTATAATATTAATCTTGAAACACTGACTAGACAATAAATCGTATAAATTACTTAAGTGTCTTTAACGTTAAGGTTTTTAATGGTTTATGTCATTTGCAATATGTAGCATGTCACATCCTATTCAAATACTCAATACCTTATGTGTAAACGTCTATCTAGGCTGCTGTTCAATTTTTCTAGTTCCTTCTATCTATTAAAGGAATAAAAATCCGTCTTATATAATTTATGGAAATAGAAATTTAAAGCTGCTTGGAAACCATCTGTTATTTTTATTGAAAATAAAACAAATGGTCTAGAGCCAAGACTTCTCATAAGCTTTCTTGGGTTTGTTATCGTCCCTCAGCCAAGAGATGGGGACTGATGGCTACTACTGGTTTTCAAGAATTTGGTTAACAAAAATGCAGGTTGTTTCTAATACTTATTAATTTTATTAACTAAGCTTATTATTAGCTTAACTGGAAAGCTATGAAGCTTTTCAGCTTTATTGAGCACTACCTAGTCAGTTGATCGAGGGAGATATCTTTTAGAAAAAATCTGATCTTCAAAGAATTTCAGTATTTCAGTCATTTCAATGACTTTCTTGTCAGGTGTCAAACTTGTTTGTATCAGTCAGTAACATTACTCTACCTCGAGTCTTGCTGGAGATATCTAAAGCTTTATAAGATCAAAGAAAATCTTGAGATTCTTTGATATCCTTCTTACAATTAAATGAAAACTGAACTGATTAAGTTGGATGTCTAGTGAAATAGTATGTAATTATGGAGTCTTACAACTCTGAAACTTAGGTGAAAAATAGATATAAACCAAAAACTTTAGAAAATTAATTGACAACAGCTGACCAATATTAAGTTGGCAGTCTCAATAGGAAGAAATTTTAAGAGAAAGATATTTATTCATCTTTTCAGTTCCGTTTGGCATCTACGCGTTCTGATATCAAGCAGACTTTCTTTAATTTTCAGTGTGGATGTTGGAGTTCTGACTGTTGGATGTATATGTGTCTGTATGTACACATTCATACTCACATAATTAATTTTCCATCTTCTGGAATGGATGCAGTATAAGAAAGGTATTCTGCATCAATAAACAATACCTTTCTACCAAGAAGAAAAGAAAGCAAACAACGCAACCAAAAAAGGTAGTCAAACAGAAACAACCAGGAATGAGTTTTTCAACAAATTGAAAACTGTTGCTCTGATACATGGGACTGGCAGACTGCTTAGAATCGAATCTGGTAAAAGTTTCTGAGCTTGGAAATGTCAAGATGGAAAACTTGACATTGCACAGGATCGAGCAAATTTCAACAGTCTTCTTACAACATGACTTGCTTGACTGTCTTGTTATCTCAGAAGACAGTGCTGATGAACCACTTGAAAAGGCAAAATGTATGGAAGTGTTTGATGTGGAGAGCTATTTTTCCTCATTTCGATAATGGTGGAAAGAAAAAAAAAGAATAGAAAAGAAAAGTAAAATATGGTGTCTACTGAAGTTTGATAAGAAATTAAATTACACAAGTGTGGGATTTAGGGTTCCTGCCCCCTCCACCAGCCCAGCACTACTTGGAATGCCTGGGGTAGCAGAAGACCCTTCCCTCCCTTCTTGGTCTCAGCATCGGTGTTTCAGTTGAATCTCAGTGACTATTTAGCTAACTGAACTTCGTTTATATAAATGGTCTTGGTCTTTTATAGCCATCTACATAGGCATTTTTGGAGCTGTCTGGAAGAGAAGGTGTCCTTTGCAGGTCAGTCTAGGAGATGTATTTGCAATTGCTCACTCCCAGTAGCACTCATGATGATTGTGCTAATGCATGTATCATCAGTCTGTTCAAAACCCCCCCACAAAACACATAAGAGAAGACAGGTATAGTCTTATAAGCAGTTCAGGTAGAAAATTACCCCATACTTTTCTTTTCAGGCCTGGAGAAAGCTCCCCCCCTTTCCTAATTTCTTTGTTTATGAGCAGAAGGAAGGCTTGATCTAAGTGCGCTAAGAACATGCTTATGTGTTTATTTCAGCTCTAAGATGCAGCACTGCCTGATCAAGGTTTTCACTTTAGTGAAACATTCTTCTTTTCCCTGACTTTTGAAACTACAAGATCAGACAAAACAGCTCTGTTATAAAAGATAAGGTACAGCAAGTGTATTTGTAAACAAGCAAGTAGCTTTTTACTTCAAAAAAGTTAGTACTTGAAGGGCTTCACAATCACATCCCTGTGCCACAGTTGGCATTGATCAAATGTATTTAATCGAATTTCAAGTTATTTCTTATTTGCAAACAAGACTTTGTTTTTCTGTTCAGAATTATCTTTAATATAAAGAATCTAACAGTACTGACATAAGAAAAAAAAACTGAGGAAATTTGAGTAAAAAACTTAATATTGAACAAAAATAGGCTTAGTTGGTTTTTTTTGTTTTTTTTTTTTTCTGTCCCGTTGATAGCATTTATCTTCTGTGCAGGCGTTGAATGATGTGAATTTACTCAGAAGGTCACTTTTTCTCCTCATTTAAAAAGCACTTCACATAACGAGAATACCATTCTTTTATGCTGTATTGCTTTCAAGTGGATCAGTACTCAAGAGATGTTCTTAAAAGTATGACTTTAAATATACTGGCTTATGAATAGTACTGACATAAATTTTCCCCTTCTATTTATATGTGTGTCCAGAAATAATCTTTGAGGAGTGCAAATAATCTGTTTCCGGTTTGTTTTTTTTTTGCTTACTCCTTTAAATTTGCTCAGATAAAGCTAGTGTGATTTTATGTTTCATTAATTTTCAAAAGTCAGTCATTTTAATGTTTTCCTGTGAACTCAGAGTAGCGTTGGGCCATTGGCAAGCCGGTGTAGAAAGGTGTGGAAAGTTCTTTCATTAGCTTTCTAACTACAGTATTACATTGCTATTGAGAGCACTGTTTCTTAGTACTGCTCTTGCATTTTAACATCTTCAAGAGAAATTTGAAATAGCAGGACTGAATGCTGCAAGGACTGTGTGATTTCATTATGTAGAGCAAATTGCTCACTGAGAGAAGAGAGCTCTTCTAACGCTGAAGTGCGTTTGGTGCACGCTAAGGGCAAACTCTGGTAACTGCTGAGACCTAGCAGTGCCTCATGCAGTTATCAGTGCCTCATGCAGTTAGCGTTAGCCTGCTGTCTTCCCCATAGATAGAGGGCAACACCTTCAGAGAGTGCTGAGATCCACTGGGAATTTTGGCTCTGAGCACAGCTATTCCTGCCTCCTTCCATTAGCTAGGAAGAGAGCACAGCAGCACCTAGACCTCTGAGCTTTAGGCAGCTGAGTTTGGTGACAGAAATTGCAGCCTCGGGGGCTTAATGCATTTCCCTGCACTGCTGGAATGCAGGTACCACTGACAGTGCAGTGGCACTGCCGTGCAGCGGCTCTTACTTGCTGTGAAGATGCCCAACCATGTGTGATCATGAAGGTGACAGGAGTTTCCTAGTGAGTGTGGCTCACTGCTGCTGCATGCAGTACATCAGTGCCTCAGGATCTGGAGCTCTCCAAGAGCCTCCTACATGGTGCTGTCAGCCTGTGTCCAGACCTGGACTTGCTGGCTGAAACTGGGGTGTGTGTGGTGGCAAAGGAGAGCTTCTGTTGAATGTGGTAGGTGGGTTAAGAGATGCACCTGGGTCGTAGTAAGTGATGCAGAGCGGAGAGCTCGGAGACAAGTTGGGTATTAGCACAGATGAACGTAACTGGTGAACGAGGAAGGAAAGGGCAGGACATTTGTTATTTTTTTTTATTTCCCTGCACACATATACTATTAACTGCTGTTATCAGCAACTGACCTAACTAAGTTTGAGATGTCTTGCTGCAATATTTTCCCAGTGCCATTCTCTCCCAAAGTATGCATTAGTTCATTCTCTCAGACTGAAAATCCCTAACACATATCAAATAAAGTACTGCTTACTATGATTTCATTAAATAATAAAGATTTCAATGTCAGAGCTGATGTTATTTTTCAAGATGTTGTGTTCTCACGAAAAAGCTTTTTTTTTTTAAATCTTCTTTAAATGCTTTCACTATTTGTTATAAAGAAATTACAAGTTGTCTCAGCAATAGTTTAAACAATCTTTATTCTGTAAGTAGAAGAACTCAGAACAGTTTTAAAGATCATATGTATCAAGTGTATGCAAACACTGCAGAATCTTTTTTTTTTAAAGCAATTTTGTAAAAACGCCTAAAATCCTACGGGATGCAAGTGAACTTAAATAATTGAGAACTAGCTTATTGTTTTACACTTTTGTGAGTATTTAAAACATAGAGTTATTAAAAAGAAAGTGCAATATTTACAACTTACTCTCTTCTTACCACTTCCAGTATTTCTGCAATGCAGAGGATTATAAAACAATATTTTTTTTCAGATAAGAAGTTGTTCAAGGCTAAATTCAGGCATGAAATAAGGAGTACATTTAAGTCATTTCGATTGTGTTTGTGTGGAACTCCCACAAGTTCAGATCCCAGGTTGAAGTTTAAAAGCTATAATCGTGTTTCTCTTTATGTGAGACGTCCCATTCAACAAAGCTCCTAATGGCCGAACTGGCAACTGGCTTCTAATACTAAAATTGTTGTGAAAAAATATTAACCACGATCCAGAAAAAGAACAGAAAGTTGGAGATTCTCTGCTTCCTTACCCTGGCTTCAAGGTAGACATGGTTTTGATGAAGTCCATGCAGCCAGCTGTAAATGGTGACAAGGTGAATGGAAAGATCTAAGCCAAGTATTTAGAGCATGGGTGTCCAAACATCAGACCTTCTTAGGCTGCATTGAGCGATCAGGAATTGTCTTGGGCTGCATCCAAGAATTGTAATTTAGTTAATGTATATTAGTAACAAAACATTGTTTAATATATTTTGTTAAAACAGTTCAGAGACTTAGCTGTTTTTCAGTGGCATCAAACAATTTATTACTTCAGTGACATCATTTTCACTATCAATAACTCTAATAAAAATGGCCAGTTGAGCTGCCTTCTTTACAGTCCACAATCAAGCTACGTAGAATCATAGAATCACCAACGGTAGAAAAGACCTACAAGATTATCCAGTCCAGCCATCCACCTATCATCAATATTTTCCACTTAACCATGTCCCTCAGTACAACATGTAAATGTTTCTTGAACACCTCCAGGGTCAGTGACACTACCACCCCTCTGGGCAGCCTGTTTCAGCGCCTCGTGACTCTTTCAGAGAGGCAGTATTTTCTAATGTCCATCTTGAATCTCCCCTGGTGCAACTCAAGGCCATTTCCTCTGATCCTGTTGCTAGTTACATTGGATTGTCTCATGAGAAATATTGCAGAAAATAAAATAATGTTAAGAGTTTACCGTCGTGGGGCCGTGTTACTAGCTGCACCAGGCTGCATGCAGCCCCCAGGCTGAGCTGAGCATGCCTGGTAGCTGCTCTTTTCACTTGATTGTAGCAAGTAGAGGAGGAAGACCATCGCTGCAGTCACTCATGTACCTTATCAAGATTTCATGGACAAGTCTTCACTGATGCTAGCATTATAGCTATGGCTGTTGTTTCCAAATCAAGCTCCCACACTATGTATCTCAGGATGTGGTCAGAGCTCTCTTCTGTGGAGGAAAATCTTTGCAAAAAGTTAGAGTCATCCAACTCAGGAGAAGTGTGAATGTCTGGTGTTTTTCAGTAGTTTAGAGGCTCAGAATTCACAAGTAATAGAAAAACAAAGGACATTACCTGTTTTTATTGCTTGATAGAACTTGTTTACTATACTCAAACATGTAGCACAAACCATAATGCCATACCACCATGTTAAATTGTGAAAAATTCAGTTGAATTGAAGCAAAAGAGTTCTCAGGAAATTAAACTATGTACCAGAGAGAAAATGAAATAAGTAAGAGGTTGTCAGTTTTGTAATAACAAAGGAGTGGCTGCCAGTGGGAGGTGCTGAATCTCACTGCAGCATCTGCCTTCAAGGAGTCTTCCACAGCCACATCAGTCTGTTTCTTAGTATACACGTGGCCCATGAGTAATATGCTGTCTCCAGCCTCAATATATCTCTCCAGCAGTGGTAGGCTGGTAGCTTGCCCCATGACCTTGCTGAATTCATACAAACAAGAAAATACCCTCTGACCTTGTGCGCTCAGCTCTGTTACCCAATGCTTCCATGGCCTTGGACATTTCTGTGACATTGGCTATGTTGTAAGTGTAGTCAGCCACCCCATATGCCATTGTACCAAGCAGCAGGTGAAAATTCAGACAGCTCTGTGACTTTGTGATGTGAACTTCATTCTGAGGAATGAAGAGCATCCTCACATAAAAAGGAAGAGAGGTGGGACTTTCGTCTCTTTGTAATGAGAAATTAGGAGAGGCATAGGTGATCTGTTTGATCACCAGGAAGTGATCAAATTAAAATGTAAGAGACGTGATCGCGTCAGACTTGCTAGTCTAATTTTTGCCTTGAGCCAAAATGCAAGTAATGATGATAGTCTCTGGTGAGCTGCTCTATGGATGTGAGTAATCATAATCCTTGACACACGGAAATGTGTATCATTATAGCGAAGCACCGAAGTAAACAAAAATAAAAGAACTAGAACTAAATGTTCAGAATATCATTTATATGCTCTGCTCTCGTTGGCTATGTGAAGTTTTACATAATGAGGAAGTCTGCACGTGAAAATGTGGTATTGTGAGAGGACTTTGTGTGAAGACTGGTCATTGGAGATATATGTCCAGTACCTAAAAAGACAGTGATTGTTCAGTTCAAATATTCAATTAGTAGTAAAAGAAGAAATCTGCAGAAGTACACTGCTTTTAAAAGTAATATACAATTCTGTACTCACGTTTGTGTGCTAACTAGCTTAATACAATTAAATAATTCAGTATTTCAGCCCTGTTTCATTAAAGATCTAAAATACTTGGCAAAATCTAAGTAGAAAATAATATCCATGTAACTAAGTTTACTGAAATTCTGCAGATGTCTCTTAGAGTCAGTGCCAGTCTAGAAGCAGCTCAGTTCACACTAAAGCAGATGTCTTCCATATCCCATAGATATACATATTTAATCAAAATAATGTACCCTAGGAAATAAAAGAACTTTAGACTTAAAAATCTGATCTCCATACATTCAAGTTTCATTAAAATAAATATGATACCAAACTTCTTAGTGTGGTATACCAAATAAAATCTATAAACCTTACCAAGCAAAAAGCTTTAGCAGAAAGCTGTACTGGCCACCCATCTGTCAAGAAAGATTTGTAGAACAGTAAAATCAGTTCAGTTTGACTTCTCCATTTTCTGTTTTCTGTAGGGAATTTGTCTACAAGGCATATAAATTTACACCATTTTCAGCATTTCTGCATTTCCTTGCCTGAAAGAGCATGTCACTAAAAACACTTAAGTGGTTGAAACCCTGGTTCTGCTGAAGTCAATGGAAATATTTCCTTGATTTCAGAAATGTCAGAATTTCACCCTGTGATGAGAAGGGCTGTGCTGTATTACCATGAATCTGTACAGGGAGTAAAGCTAAACCTTTCACTCCTCTAAACAAAACCAAACAACCCCTTTTGTCTGGCACGTTCTTCATTTTCCCTTCTATCAAGGTAACTGCAGGCAATTCTCTAGTAGGGAACAGGATGTCTTATGCCTGTTACACGAACAAAGGAGAGAGTGTTGGAGTTCAGCTATGACTCACATTCAGCAGCGTGCATTTCTGTCACTTCTGAGTGGCACTGCCCTCCCTGCTCTGCTCCGCAGAAACATTTTAAATGATGTGGGAGATATTTTATATGGTGAGGCAAAGCACTCTTGTATGTGACTCACAAAGATCTCATTATTATTTTATCCTTTATTCAAATTGCTCTTTAGATCAAGATTGTATTAATACTCATAATTAATTTGGCCTTACATAATGCTTCTAATCCAAGTATCTCACAACACTTCTTGAGCATTATCTAATTAAACCAGTCACAATATTTCTGTGGTATAGTCAAGGAATCTGTGTGGCTGGCTCCATCCAGTTCCACAAGCAGTCACCTCTGGGGTCAAATGAGGCAGCTGCTCAATAATGCATAGCGGCATCACGCCACGCTTTGGGAGGAGAAGTGAGAAATAGCATCTCTAATTGGAACTACAGGGGAATTGAGGGAGGAAAATATAATAATCTGTAATTTCAGATTTAAAAGTGATAACCCGTCTTTTCCTCTGAAGGTTGTCAAAGGCTCTCTAATGTCCAGTTGTTTTTTAGCTCACGGTACAAATGTGTCATAAAACACCACAGGTCCTCTGGTACGCTGTGGCCAGAGTCAGAGTAGAATGCCTTACCACATCATCACTTTATGACCTATTTTATATTGAAATCCTACTTCTACACATGTAATTAACTTGCCCAAGTAAATAGCTATGTGTGATGCTTTGATCAAAACCTGTAATAAACTGCCAATATTTAACATTTCTCCCCACAAGGCTGATTTAAAGTAAATTGTATTATCCCCACCATACTGAAAGATACTGAAGCATGGGGAAAATAAATGATATTCCTCTACAAACCCAGAAAGCCAGTGATTAAAAGGTCATTGAATCTTATTTTCCAAGCCCACATTACTTTGCTAAGCTCTCACTCATCCTTCTTTCTGCCCATTAAAACATTCAGTCTGTATTTTAAATATCCTTGACTAAAATAAAGATCAAACATTGAATCTAAAATACTCTGCTAGCAGAACACACTTCATATACATACATCCATTTGTATCCCTACTTAAACAAGATTTAAAGGAGGCAAGCTCCCCAAGAGTTGGGTGCTGTGTTTCACCACATGTTGCATTTTTAACTCAGAACCATTCCATAGGGATGTGCAGCAGGCAGGGACCTGGACACTTCCCCCAGGGATGTCCAGGGTTTATTGGGCTGAGGGATAAAGGGCATGGGCCTTAAAGCATCTGCTAGGGAGAACAAACAATTCCACAGACAATTTCTTCTTCTCCAGCAGGAATGTAGGAGGAGTGAAGAGGGATTTGTCTCCATGGCAGTCAGTGAAAACATCTCTGAAGTTTTTATGGACTCTTTCAGCTGGATCAGGAGATGGCGTTCTCCTGTGACTTACTGGGTAGCATGAAAATCTGTAGGTTTCACCAAAGAGTTTTTTCATCAAACCTGTAACAGCATTAAAATAAAAAACAGATCTCAGTTTAGATTTTGAGACTTAATGGGAGTGCTATGTCTCTGGGTAAAGTACTGGAATGGAAAAGTGCTCTTGCCATTGACTAGCAAAGACCTCACTGAATCTCTGGCCACTCCATCAAAATTATATGTAAATTGTAGATATTAAGAGACTTGTAAGTGTTTATTTATAAACATATTTAACAAGGTTGGAGAGGAGCCTGGGGAGCCTGCATGCTTTCCCCAGTGCCTAGGAAAGCCAAGGGAGCTGGAGAAGTCACCTTTCTCTGTCTTGCTCATTGCACTGCCATTTTTTGGGCCTCAGCTTTTGTGTGGATATCTGAACCTGGAATACACAGGTCTTAAATTGTACAGAATATTTTGTCTTGTATAAAAAATCCATAAACATAGTGCTATTGTTATCTAGTAATGATGTAATCTGCAGTGATTTGTTATAAAATCTGTGTGAAGTGCTGTTTATTATCACAGCAGACATGATCATTACCAGGATGAAAAAACCTTTGCAAGATGACTCTTTAAGTAGAATGCACAAAACAATGAAAATTCCTTTTTTCAGATGGTTCCAGTTCTCCCAAATCCTGATGATTTCAAGCATTATTTATGAAATAGCATATCCAGAAATAATAACTTTTTTTTTTTTTTCCCAGTTTTCTGATTATGGAATAACTACAAATTTGAAACAAAGTAATTCTGAGGAAACGAAATCTTCCAGTCTGCAAAAACACTTTGACAAAAAGTTCTGATGTACTCTATGTCATTTGGGTTAAAATTAACATGCAATTTTACATTTCACCAGAGCAGAACATCTGTCAAAGTTTTAATAGCTTTTGGTTGTGTTCTTTAAGCAACTTAGCTCACTTTAAAAAAAAAAAAAAAAAAAAAAAAAAAAAAAAAAAAAAGGAACGTTTTATTTCAGGGAAATTTCTTTGAAAAGGAGGTTTAATTCTCTTTCCAATTACATCCAGAAGCATCCACATCTCCTTCTCACTGGATGATAAACTTTTGGATGACTTTATTAATTGTGTTTATTATGGTGTGCATCATGAACAGCTGCAGCTTCATGGTCATAGTGGCTGCACTTCTATTGTCCTTGTAGAAAAATGTGTACCCTTGTCCCTCAAGTGGGAGGAGGAACATCTCTAGTCAGCTATGAACAGCTGAAAAATGCTGAGATCTTTCCATTGCAGTCCAGAAAGCCGTGTGTGGAGTTAGGGGAAGGATGAGATCAATTTTATGGGAACCATAAGTTAGACAGACAAGTCAAAGTTTAGCTCTTCTTAGTGTTAAGAGATGCAGACTCCTGGGTGATTCATCTCACTACAAATAAGATAGCTAATTACATATAATTACATACCCTCTCTAAGTTAGGGAAAATAATCACTGCTTGAAAATCCTCATTATTATCTGCTGACCTTAGAGGGAGACAAAGGTCTCACTCCTTGATAACTAACTTTTTCTAAATTTTGATGAAATGATTCTACCCTAAGGGCCTAAAAAATACTGATAGTAAACTTATCAGATAATAGAATTAAATATTGGTCATAAACTGCTTATGGATTTTTATAACCATTCCAAAATACAACAGGAAGACTTCCAGCCTGAGTATGTGCTAGGCATAACATTCCTTTGTGTAGTGCTAGAGCAGGAACATTAACAGTAAGAAGGGTCCAGCAACAGTCTCTGTTATAAATGCATTTTTCAATTTTAGTTTTCATATAAGATAGCATTCGAGTGAATGAATGGTCAGATGCATTGTTTGAACAGTGATATAACTGTAACCTCTGCTGTACATATAGCAGTTGAAATATTAATGCACCATGACTTAACTAAAGCAGAATGACTAGGAGACTTGGCACAGATTTGTGAATATTTTGTTACTGCCAGAACATGTGAGACTTTTTATCTTATTTGTGTTAACCTATATGTAAAAGTGTTTTTTAGAGGCAGGTGCAGGGTTTAAATACGTCTGTGCTGGAGTAAAAATCTAGCTGAAACAATTAGTTGATAGTAATGTTAAATGTAAGTACTGCTATGTGTCATTGCTTTAGTAGGATTTAGAGGTGCTTGGAGAAAAATGTGGAGAACCAACTGTACCCGTTCAAAGGGGCTGAGCTCTCCTTTCAAAGGTACTGACATGCAAGTCTGTTGGAGTAACAGGAATGCCTGAATTAAAAGCTATTTTGGGTACCTCCACATAGTGCTGCTGTATCACATATCCTATATCACCTTCAGTGGGATTACATAAAAGTTACAGAGCTGATAGTAAGACCATTCCTTACATACCTTACAATGTGTGTTTTGTTTTTATGCTCAGATCTGCTTGATTTTACTAGCTAAATTCAAAATGCATGAAAAATCAGTGATTTCTCACCAGTTTGAATAGTCTACACCGTGGAAAAATTGGATCAATGATAGAATGGGGAAACAAAAAAAAAACAAAAAAACAGGTAATGGAGGAAAGTAAATGAGAAAAATGCTGGAGGAAAATAATCTAGAGACTTATTTGCACAGAAATAATAAAGGGCATCTAGAATGCTAAACAGTTCAGCATCCTACCTGATGAAACATACTTAGCAGACAATGCAAATTAAGGACATAAGAAATAAATACAAACTCCACCCCTTAAAGCACTAATCAAATATAGATTCAAGACAGACGGAGCCCCAACTGCAAAAGCAAACATCTTATTTCTTAGTCTTAGTCAACCAGGAAAACAGATGGCCCTTAATAGCATGCCCTGAAATGCCTAATTTCATGAGAAAATGTGTGTGGTTTTTCTGGACTTTTAATTGGTCCCCCAACTGTGTGTGAACTGAGCCAAATGTTTTAATAGATTAAATACTAAATATCAAGACAGTCTCTTTTACAGCATGCACAACACCTTGCTGGGTTATTGTTAACACAGATTTCAAATATATGGCAGTGGAGACCTGTGGACCAAGGCTGTCATGTTGATGAGCTATATTCATTTCCTCCTAAGTCTTCTTCCTATTTCAAGCTGTGTGCACTGCCTTTCCACAAAATTGGAACAGCAAGATGGGCATGATAAGATATTTAGTGTCATCAGAAATTTAGCCTACATAAATGACATGAGAGGAAAATGGCTGGTAACTATAGCAACCAATAGAAACCTAAGAGGAGAGGAAAATGGACATTTTGCATCAGCATGCCAAACTGAAAAGTAACAATACAACTGAAAGATTACCAGTATTGCAAAGGTCTTACGTAGTTCTTGAATAAATAATTGTTTATTTTTATTATTAAAAGAATTAGTGCACATCTAGTGACTGAGATATTTAACTACATCAATTCTTTTAATAATAATAAAAAAATATAGCTAAACATCTCAGTAGTAAAACATCACATAATCAAGTACACAAACTCTTCTTTCCTAATAAGAGATACAGAAAACAAGCATGAAGTTAGCCAAACAAAAAATCAGGAAAAACAAATATTGTTATTAGTGTGCAGCAAATTCAGACACACATCCAGGGTCCTTGCTTCTATTACCCAAAACCTTGTGTAATGTCTCCCTCTAGTAATATAGGCCATAAAAAAGCATCCAAGTTCTGCTGTTTTGGTCAGTCACATCATTTACTCTTGGTTGTGATCATGCTCTCTAACAATTTCCTTTTTATTTTTGCAGCAATTAAGAAAGCTGTTCAAAAATTGTGTTGCTCTTATACTTAGAAGCCTACTTTTCAGGATGAATTTAATAATGGCAAGAATACTCTCATTTGTTCTTGTGCCAACAGTGGTCATTAGTTCAAATAGCTTTTCTCTGGTGTATTAGTGTGTGACATTATAGACCTATTTTTTGTTAGACTGAGAATGGCAAGTTCCTCTCAGAAGAAAACCTTTTTTCCCCTTAATTATCTTAATTATCTTTCTCTGCCTTTTATTATGCTTATTTCATCTGCATAATTGTACATTACATTCCAGGTAAACTCTTGCTGGAATTCTGTTTAGTTTTCTTTTTATATGGCTATATCACACCACTCTATCACAGGATCACTACTTTTTTATGGTTTTTTTTTTGTTGTTTGTTTGTTTTGTTTGTTTGTTTTTTGTAGTCTGAGCTCCTAACTCACTGCAGAAGCTCTAGAAACTATTCCTAAATCCTTGGCTTTGTGTTTTATGCTACTAAATGTTGTTTTATTTCTAATGACTCAATTATCAACTCATCATGGTGCAGAAACCCATATTCTGGTTATGGCTATTAATGTTTGTTACTCCTGTGCAAGTGCCAATGTAGTAATAACTGAGCCTGCCTTATTATTTATATATGTCCTCTAGCATATGCCTGGAAAATTGTAATCTCAGTAATAAGAGTTTAGTAGAAATGTAGACCTCTATTAACCTGTCTTCAAGATCTGTGGCAGTACTTCAAGGTCTGTCTCAGCAAAATCTCTTTTGCAATCCATACAGAAGACGACTGACTGAAATCTTTCTGTTTTCATCCATCTAACCACAGTTACACTGCTGGCTACCACCTCATATAGCACTCAGTGGACAAGAAAATTACTTCTATCCAGGGAACTAACTCATCACATGGTCTGTTCATGAATTCCCTGGCTTTGGCTGGCAGTGCCTATGCTGTCCTCCCAGCCTCCAGAAAAGAGTGGCCACTTACAACTGGCCTGTTGGGAAAGGACCCTGGTACTGGCAGTTTGCGCTGTGAAGCTGCTCAGGAGGTTATGTTTCACTCGAGTCAATATGTGCACGGGACTAATTTAGCAGTAAGTCTTCTCTGGGGACATTCAAGACCCGTTTGGATGCCTACCTGTGCAACCTGGGCTAGGGAGCTGCTTTGGCAGGGGGTTAGACTAGAAGATCTCTAGAGGTCCCTTCCAGTCCCTACAATTCTGTGATTCTGTGAGTTTATCAGTACAGACATTTGATTGCATCGATTTAAATTACAATTGAAGGTAGCCATAACGATGCCTATGGGCATCTTGCTACTTCAGTCACAGTGTCCATATTAACGTATTTTCCTTAATGGTCCAAAGGATTACCTCTTCTAAGGGATGTTTATTAGAGAAAACCCGCATCTGCAGCTATCAGAAAGGAGGCCAAAAACTTCTAAATTATAATTTCTGAATTTTGAAGGTTTATAACTAGCAATTAGTATTTTTGTGTCCCTAGACACCTTAACCACCAATTTGCTTGTGGTCTATCCCTTCAAATAAATCTTTCCTGACTCTGTAGAATTTTCCTTGTATTTGAATATCTACATAGAAATGAAAGCAAGATTGCCTCATTTAAGTGTAAAAAGCTAAAAGGTCACTTCGCTACTCTTTAAGTATTGTGATATCTGCACTACTATAGGCAGAGCTGGACATCTTCCAGCACGAAGAAATAGGAAAAGAAATAGGAAAAGACATAGGATAAGAGAAGTAGCATTAGAGAAGCACAACACACCATATTACTTCAAAGATGCTTGCTCTGCAAGACATCCACAGGAAAGGATATTGCTAAAGTGATAGGCAAAAAGGAGAAGTAGGAAAAGCTGAGCTTGAAAGAAAACTAGTATCAGCAATACCAGCAACTTCAAAATACTTAGATACACTGTCCAAGTTGTCCTGTTCTCCTGCTGAAAGGAGAGTCAGACCATGGTAATTCAAATAAGGAAATTTTGAAGCAGTCAGAAAGAGCTATGAGAAAGCAAATTATAGATAAGGAAGGAAGTTATTTGGAAATACTCTTTTGCATAATAATGAGCAAGGCAAATAACATTCTGGATGAAATCACCTTACACAAATAAGGAAGGTGAAACGCAACAGGCATATAATTGAAAAGAGTCCTAACAGAGATGACTTCTGCTAAGTATGCAGCACAGAGAACTGCGAATTTATTAAAAATACAAGAGGAAGCACATCCCAGAGGCACCTACACAACTGATCACTGTATAAACAATCAGGCAGATGAACAAATTAAGTGAAGATTAAGAATATTAAAATTCTTAACACTAAATTAGAAATAGAACAGAAAAAAATCCTGCGATGGACTAGATCTATTCCTTTGCATGAAGGAGCCTCCTTCATGCAAAACTCCCAAAAGCAGAGGATACCAGTAGTACAAAGCTCATCAACTGCTGGTAGTCATTCTGCATTTAAATCAGATGTATGCAGCAGTTGGGAGCTGCTGTCAAAACAGGGTAATCCATCAGTGTAGTGTGATAACTTGCTGTTATTTCCTATGTAGTTGCATGTTTGTTTTATTGTGTTCTAGTTTTCCTTCTGTATCTCCATCAAAATGAAAAGAGGTAGATTGAAGTAGTTGTTGTTTGCTGGTTGCTTATTACAGGGTGCCTTTTAAACAGAGTTAGAATTTCAGAAATCAGAACACACTAAATCTAGATCAAGTCATCAGTTCATATACTCAAATTTGACCTAATTTCCTGTGGTTTTCAGTGGTTACCCCTAGGCTTTCAAATCAGGCACAGAATCCAGTTATTGCGTTAGTGCCACATTACATTAAATTATTTTAACTGAAGTACCTGTGCACTGAAAGGTGCCTCATGGATTAGAGTTGTTTCCAGGCCTTTATATTCAGAATAACACTACTGAGATTGAAAATACTTTATTTCAGCATGAAATTTGGTAACAGAGGTTCCAGGAAAGTATTTTTATGTGCAATAAGTTGACATCTAGCATAACTTGATATCAAGAAAGAAGAAAATGACATAAAGTCTAATTCTCAATACACTGAAAAAAAAAGCCAAATAGATATGGCAAAATATTTTCCAATTATTTGTCTATGTTTCCTCAGTTCTAAGCACAGTTATTATGGACAACATAATATTGAGGACATTTGCAACAAAAATAGTAATATGATTAGATAGAGATTTTACAGTTCTGTATACTTAAAATGGAAAATATCACAAATCCTATGAATATTGGACATGAAGTCAATGTAAAAATGTATTATTTAAAATTCAAGAATATTCACATGGCCAGATTCACATGGCTATAGAGCATTTATTATAACATTTGCTTGGGCTCAGAATGGATACACGGATGTCTGTGTGTATAAATATACACATACATACATATGTAGATATATAACTGAGCCTATGAAAAAGGAAATGGGATGTCCTTCAGAATTTTCTCATTTACCTTTTAGTCGGCCATGTAGACTCTTACAGAAACTATTAATGTTTGAAGACAACTGTCTGCACATAAAAAAATTAAACAGTTCTTATCAAATTCTCAACTCAGAAATATGTTTGGACAACTAGAATTTCACTGTAATTGTGGAAACAAGAAAAACAGTACAGAAATACAACAGCAAACTAAAGGCAAAGACTGACTATTACAGAATTTCAATATTGAATTATATTTAAAAATAAAGGTAGAAAGAAAGTAAACAGAAAAAGATTGGCTCTAAGAACTTCCTAGATACTCATCACTGTAAATTCAAATTTTCTGTAAAAAATAAATGAGGCAAAAAGAAGAGGTACCTAAAACATTCCCTTGCACTTAGACTAGGAAGCCATTTAGCATCTCAGACATAACTCTCAAGTTTTTAACTCTGGTTAAAGCCAGAGAAGCATGAATAATTAATGATGTTAGCTGCTTGGCCAGAATGAGTATTGCCCCTAAATTACTTTGAATCAATTAAAACTAAAGATTAGGATCTTGGCCTGCAAATAAATAAACAAGTAACACATTCTGATAACCCAAAATTATCTGTGCCTTTCCCACAGAACCAAGAAGCTTTTTGGATGATCCTTCCCAGCTCTCAGCAATAATATTTGTGGTTAATACAGGAGATCATGTGAAGGTAGCAGGGGAGAAAAGAAATGCTGTGCAGGTGGAGATAAGGAGAGAACACCAACAGGGAAGCAGGGAAGCAGAATCTGAAAATAGCAGTTATTCTAGGAATTGAATTAAGGCCCTAGCTACAAAAGGGTGTTCAAAATGATGAGTGGTTCTGAAATACAAGGTTTACATCCCAGAGACCCATACTCATAACTTAATACTTTACAAATAAAATACAACTATGGTGAATCAGGAGGGAAAATTTATGACAAAAAATAAATTAAAAAATTTAAGGAAAAGCCAACAAAGTTGTAATTAAAAAAGACATCATACAATGTGTGGAGATTTTTCTGAAAGATTCTGGATGACCCAGAAGTAAGTCCAAATGGGGAAAGTAGCCTATGGGAGAAGAAATACATAGTACTTTCTTGTGCCAACTTTAGAAAAATAGTGATTGTTAAATAGCTTGTTAATTACTGCATTCTCACAGAATGGGAAAAAAAAAAATTCTTCCTCAGATTAAGACTAGAATTTTTATACATGAGAAGTAGACTTAATTGGGAATTTTCCTCAATTAAAAGCTACACAACCCCAAACCCAAAAGCAGAGGATAAAATATTTCATCATGTCACTGAGAGATGAAATATTTAGTGTGGGACTGGTTTACACAGTACTGAGATTAAGCTATTGAGTTAACGTAGAGAGGAGGTATGAAGGCTGGGTCATCAGGATTTACTGCTCAAGTTCCAGAGTAAATTGAATGAAGATGAATCTAAAGAACTTGGCTGAGCTCAAAGTGAATTCAGTATCTGGAAATGTCAAGATGTGCTGCTTAGCTTAGAATGACAAAACAAAAGAATAGGATGCCATGAAATTTGATTTGCATAAAAAGAAGTGTCAATATTTCTTTGTCTGACAGAACAAATTTTGAAACCCTGCCATTTTCACAGGATGGAAGTCTTGATTTGTCACCAATTCTGATAAATTTAAACCCTGCATTCTGTTAAACAAAAGATGCACACAATATTGTGAGAGCAGAGCCAGGTAAGGCTCTGAGGTGGATGTCTTGACACTTGCGTTATGGTAGAGATCAGAATACCAAAACACTTTTTCATCTGAAAGGCAGATTTTGTTAAATATAAGCCAAAATAATTAGCCTTTTAAAGAGACAATTTAAAGTAACTCATACCAAATGGAAATAAAAATGTATATAATCGAATCTCATCCATCCACTGTGTCTTTACAGGCAAGTTCTTGCTTCTCTGCATGGTCACTGTGACCACAGTGGCTTTTGATTTGCAGCCAGCTCTCCCCAAGAGAGTGCCTAAAATGTTTCTCTCTGCCACTGTGGGTGCTTGGTTAGGGGTCAGTCTCTGCTCCTTTTAGTATTACCTGTATGGGCTGTAGCCCATAAAAGCCCATGGAGCCCAACAGTCACCTTCTTATCATGACATTCTCACCCTCAAACCCTTATCTGTCCCTTGGGCCATTCTCAGCCCCCTGGAGACATCACTTGAGCCCACAGTACATTGCCAAAAAGGACATCATGCAACCTGAGAATAAACTCTCCAGTACATGTTTCAAAATATGTTCTGATTTAGTTTTAGAAGCTGGTATTTGGTCCACAGAACTATGCTGTTTGGCAAGGTGACTGCTTTTCTGATTTAGTGAGTACAAAGGTATCATTTATTTGACTATATGAAAAGAATATTGTTTCTTTTTTGTTTGTGAATCCATTGCCAATATTAATTAGCTTTTTCTCTGTATGAGATTATTCTCTCTCAAAGAAGCTCTTCTGATAAAGTCTTTCATAAGTTTCAAGACTTTATTTAAGCTTTGTTCAAAGTATTTAACAACTCTTATAACAGCATGATAAATTTTGACTTTTTGGAATGTATTATTTTCATAGCAGCAAATTAAAGAAAATATTAAGATCTGTAACCTCCAAAGGAGAAACAGTCTCAGTGTTATTCAACATAGCAGGAAGATAATTGTTTGATCCACCACGAAAATGATATAGATGTATTTTGATGATCATACTGGCGGCTTGGAGCTGATGAGAGCAAACCGTATGCCATTCTACTGATAGAAAGAGACACTGAATGGAAAGCAAAGTAGACAGGAGGTCTCAGTGAACTAAAGACTCCCCACTTGCTACATCCAGGAAGATGACATAAATCAGTACAATTTATGCTATTCAGGTCACCTGACTACAAATAGTTGATGGCAATAAAAGCTGCATTTTTTGATGAAAAAAAAAAAAGATTTTCTTTTCTTTTCTTTTCTTTTCTTTTCTTTTCTTTTCTTTTCTTTTCTTTTCTTTTCTTTTCCCTACAGTAGATTACCTAGACAACTATCTGTAACTCTAATTCAGTACATACACTAAAACCAGCATGGTTATGTACAGACATTCTTAGTCAGATATTGTATGTGAAGTATCATAGAATCACAGAATCACCAAGGTTGGAAAAGACCTACAAGATCATCCATTCCAACTGTCCACCTATCACCAATAGTTCTCACCAAACCATGTCCCTCAACACAATATCTAAATGTTT
>VXAB01013785.1:54845-74499 GCA_013399175.1 Odontophorus gujanensis
TGACCCCCTCCAGGGTTGGGGACTCCACCCCCTCCCTGGGCAGCCCATTCCAGTGCCTGACCATTCTTTTGGAAAAATAGTATTTCCTAACATGCTGTCTGAATTTCCCCTTGCACAGCTTGAAGCCATTCCCTCTCATCCTATCACTAGCTATACAAGAGAAGAGGCTGACTCCCAGCTCACCACAACCTCCCTTCAGGTAGTTATAGAGAGCGATAAGGTCTCCCCTCAGCCTCCTCTTCTCCAGACTGAATAATACCAGCTCTCTCAGCTGATCCTCATAAGGCCTGTGCTCTAGACCCCTCAGCAGCTTTGTTGCCCTTCTCTGGACACTCTCCAGGTCCTCAATGTCCTTCTTGCAGTGAGGGACCCAAAACTGAACACAGTATTTGAGGTGCAGCCTCAACAGTGCTGAGTACAGAGGGACAAACTTCTGAGTGGAAAATACAGTTTCAAATTGGGAATATATCTATACAGTTACCAAACTTACTTGCAAAATTAAGTTTTCATTCACACATATTTCCGTTGTAAAGAGAGATGACAGTACTTCTGTATAAAAACAAACTCACTTCTTGTAAATACCTAAAAACACAGCTATGACAAATACAGTCTTTACTCAGTCAATGGACAAACCTTTTATGTTCTGAATATATCTCTATATAATATCACACAGGACACAACATTAATTGGATATGATAATGAATTATTTTTAAATAGAATAGGAAAAATGGTTAGTGTATGAAATTGAACATAAAATTTGAGTTTGGTTATTTTCCTGTTCTGTGGAGAACATTTTATAAAGAAAATGTTGAATAATAATTCCAAGTAATTTAAAGATGTATAAAATAAACATATTACTTTAAAACCTAAAAATAAATTTAGATAAGGGATCCAGGAAAAAATATGGAAAAAAAATAATTGAAAAAGGGCTATCTTTACAGTCATCTGGTTAAAGTCATTAGTCATATTTGGGCTACATGCAGTATCAGCTTGAGCAAACAGTTAACCTGTGGTCCAGAGAGAAAATGAGGTAAGCACATGGCAGTTGAGTAAAATAGTACAGGGCCACAGTTTAGAGAATCTTCCGTTGTTTTTTTATCACTTATTTCTGACAATAACATTTTCAAGACGTTTAATATACAAATATCAGTCTTATCAGAAATAATGTTCTTTACTTAAATTTTGTCTTAGCACTTTCAATCATGAAAATTAGTTTTTCTTCAGGAAATCATACATTAAATATTTATTCAGAGCAGTAGTATGGTAAAATAAAAAATGCAAGTTGATTTAAATTGTCTTTCAATGCACACGGAGATAATCTACACATTCAAGTGGAAAGGATCTCATTTATAAAATGGGAAAAGAAGGCAAAGATTTAAAATTCCTGTAGAATTTGTTAAAATGATGAAATCTTTTCCAGAAAAAAAAATAAAATTCTCCATGGGTCCTTGTTTTAATAATTTTAAGGCCAAAAAGTTTTCACCAAGCCTTCTTGACTCCCTGATTTAGTAATTTTATGGCCACAAGGTTCTCATCAGTTTTTCTAGCACTAGCATATCACCCCAGGCTTCATGTGATACCCTGATGTTTCTGTGGGTGATGTCAGAAGGAAAATAAATCTACATTCCCAGCAGCTTCTGGGCCTGGACTTGCCATCTCCATCTGACATTTATCTAGCCCTTTACAGTAATTCTACTTAATACAGTATATGACACTTAAAGTTTATCAGGCACCACTGAATACCAGCATGCTCCTTCAGACCCTGAAAAATCACCAGCCACTCTGGTGCATGTTCAAGACTGGTTCATGAGGGCAGAGTGCCCACTGTGCTTCTCTTATAGTGTAAGCTTGGGTGTCTGTGTGTACACTGAGCCATGTAGTTGTATCATGTACTTTGCACAGGCAGTGGAGAGGTGCCTCCCTAAGGCAGCGTGTATTATCTGTTTGGATGGCTACTGCGGGATAGGTTTGCTCACACTCTGAAAGATTTTATTTCATTCTGAGCCTCCAGGACCTTTCCAAAGCTTAAGAAAGCTCTTTTTGTCCCAGCTGAAAATGAGAATAATATGAAGAAAATTACTTACTGATTTAAAGGAGTTGCAGTAATAGCATGCTCAGGCAGTTAAAAATGGGAAAAAAAAGGGTGATTGCACAGAAACATAGCAGAGATTTATGGAGATGAGCATACAGGGATGATACATTTGTACCAGGTAGATAAGAAACATTTACATTTACTAACTCTGTAAAAGCGATGCAAGATTCTAGAAGAAAAGTGAAGGAAAAATGTGATCTACTATTTTAATTTGCTACTTAACAAGTTTGACTTTTATTTAATCAGAAAATTAGTTTTTAAGACTGTCCAAATCAATGGCTTATAATCATTAATGGAACCGATTGTTTAAATAAGAAAGTATGTCCAAGTACTTTAATGCCAAATTAACTCTAAAGCATATAAAGTTCATGTTTTATACAGTGTTTGATGTATACCAGTGTGCTTTGACACATTCTCCAATAGAGGCCCATGTAACAAGTCTGGGGTGTTGAAGAATGACTCACCTGAATCTTGCAATTACTTTTCAGCCAAACAAAGTGGCTGTAATTGAAAACATCAGTAGTATTGAGATGTCCTGTATGTTCTAAACGATCAGCATAACACTGTCTATCCTTCCCTTCTAATGACTGCACAAATGACTTGCAAGGGGAAGATTATCTATCAAATGCAGGAAGTTTCCACAGTTGAAGCTCTTTTTGCTGCTCAGAAACTTTTGCTACTCTTTTTGCCACCAAATAGAAACTGGGTAAGAAACAAGAATAAAAAAAGAAAAAAAGCCAAATTAATGGTGACTTCTGTGGCACAGCAAGAGTATTAATTAGATCTGTGCAGTTATATATGTGTAGCATATCTACCCTGGGGAAGGTGATAAACAGCAAGATAGGAAAACTATATAGGTCAGGATGAACTCGGCAAAACTAGAAAGAAATGGGGAAACTGGCAATGTGGAGTGGTAGCAATTTGAAATTGGATGCTACTATAAATCTGGATGCAGTCCTAAATTACTAATCCCAGTCCTCTAAGGATCACTGCCTAATAGAGATGAAAATAAGAAAACAAATGGAAAGTTAGTCGACAAAAGGTTGGTATGAAGAATAAAATGAGAAAGACTGTAATTACATTTATAAATCAAGATACACCTGTTGCACTAGGGATATCATCCTCAGGTTGGCCTATCCCAAAACTGAGTCTTTCTAAGAGTGCAGATGGGAGTAATAAGAAAGATTAGGAAGAGACTGAATAGCTTGTACAAAGAAATATTGTACCTGAAACTCTGGGCTACGGAAAATTAAGCTTCCTTGTCTTTTGCAAGTGAAGACTAGTGATGAGGAAGATAAAAGGAAAATCTTACAAATCAGCATGCTTCTTCTTTCTGATACAGATTTCAGAGGAGGAGAAATACATTTTTCAGAAAAGCACAACAATGAGAGGTTCTGTAAATATTGAATAAACCTTGATAAATCTTGATGTGGGCCAATGCAAACCTCATGAAGTTCAACCAAGCCAAGTGCAGGGTCCTGCACCTGGGTAGGGGCAATTCCTAGCACAAATACAGTCTGGGAGGAGAATGGCTTGAGAGCTGCCCTGAAGAAGAGAATTTGGGGGTGTTGACTGATGAAAGACGCATCATGAGCTGGCAATGTGTGCTTACAGCCCAGAAGGCCAACCATTGCATCAAGAGAAGCGTGACCATCAGGTTGAGGGAGGTGATTCTGCCCCTCTACACAGCTCTCATGAGACCCCACCTGGGGTAGTGGATCCAGTTCTAGGGCTGCCAACATAAGAAGGACATGGAGTTATTGGAGGAGGGCCACAAGGATGATCAGAGGGCTGGAGGGCCTCCCATAAGAGGACAGGCTGAGAGAGCTGGGGCTCTTTAGCCTGATGAAGAGAAGGCTTTGGGGAATCCTTATAGAGACCTTTCAGTACCTGAAGGGGGCTTGCAGAAAAGCTGAGGAGGGATCTTTTCTAAGGGCATGTAGTAACAGGATGAGGGGAAATGGCTTAAAACCGGAAGGGGATTTAGATTAGATTTAGACAGCTATTAGGAAGAAATCCTTTAGTATAAGAGTGGTGAGACACTGGAACAGGTTGCCCAGTGAGGTTGTGAATGCCCGCTCCCTGGAACCATTCAAGGCCAGGCTGGATGGGGCTTTGAGCAACCAGGTCTAGAGAGAGGTGTCCCTGCCTATAGCAGGGAGGTTGGAACTAGATGATTGTAATGGTCCCTTCCAACCCAAACTATTCTTTGATTCTAAGTCCATACTTGTAAGGAAACTGGATATTTTTATATAGAAAGTGTCATTTTTCCTCCTGAAATGCCCTTTATCAGTTTCTATATAGTAGTAATCAACATGAAGAAGCAGTGTCAAATGCAGAATATGGTAAGTTCACATTAGATGCCATGAGGCTGCAGAAAAAGTTGTGACAGAGGTCGCTGATTTTTGAGTCAGTCCCTGAACAAACTTGAAGAATGTCCCCATCTCTTCTGCAACATGCTAATCTCAGGTAAATTTTGCCAGATTAAAAATAACATTGAACCTAGTGGGAATTCAGTCACATATGCCCCATTCAGGTACCCAGTCAGGTATTTCTGCAACTCTACTGCAGATTCAACTGCCCTAGATATTATTCTTCCCTGAGATCTGCTAGGTAAGAACCTCAAGTTAATGTGATATTCAGTGAAAGAGACAGAATTTCATGAGTGAAGTTCAAAGTTGTCGATGCATGTGTATAATCCAGTCTCTGCCTACATTACATTTCTTCTAATTTAAGTCCCCGAATCTGATCGGTCAGAATCTATGTATCTGCGTTTTAGTAGTGCTTCTTCCTATTAAAAAGATGTGCCTAATTTCTCTCATTGATTCCAGGATTGATAATACGTCTTCAGCGATTGTAATGCCACCTCAAACATGTGGCAGATATCTATAAAACAGGCAAAGACAGACAGTGGCAGTTTTAGGGTCTTGAACTCCTGAAATGGGAAATTTGATGATTCTTCCATCACAACCTGTTCATGTGGCAAAAGGATATTGCTTGAAGAGCATTAGCTCAACACTTCTGCCATTCATCACGACAGAAGGAATAAGAACTGCTTACAAAGCAGCTGCCTGTTTGGGAGTTCTCTGAAGGTGAAGAGGGTGAACTATACAGACAACACTGGAGTCTGTACTATGGATATTATGAGGTGGAAAGGCACACTAACAGCTGGAAATCTCTGCTGATTACCTGATACAGTATTTGAACACCTAACTCCTCAAGTTTGAAGGAAAAACATCTAGGAATTAGTCCCAGTTTTCTCTCCCAAACATTGTATATTATTCAGTGGAAAGTGTAACTTCCACTGAAAATAAACTTCCTCTGGATTTGTGAAGAGCTTTAAGACCATTATAAACTAAAGATGCTTACCAAACTTGAATCTATTTTACACTCGTTTCATAGCATGATGAAAATCAAATGAAACACATTTCCCAGACAAAATTGTCCAGCTTCTCCTCACCCCATTTCTACTATTTCTGCTTTAATTCTCAGATACTTAATGTAGCCTACTCTTTACCAAAAGAGTTATCCTCCCCAGCCCCAGTCCTCAGATTCAGATTACAAAATTAACTGTGATGAGGGTAATGTAAATAACTGCTGCTGTGTTCTGCTAACTTTTGTCCTGTGCTGCTCAGAAAGTGCTCATATTCTCTGAGCAAGGCTCTGACGCTTAATAATTTAGCTTATTGGTTTGAGCTGGTGCAAAGCGTGGCAGAAGGGATGGCAGAAATAAGACCAAAATAGATTTGATGGAATTAATGGAGCACTTGTGGGAAGGAGTCAACTTAAGGCATTAAAGATTTTTTTTTCCTAGCTTGACAGTGAAATGCAGGACTGTATCTACAGGGGATGGAGAGTTAACAGGGACTCGTAAATCAGCGTAATGTAATAGCTAAAACCACAGCTACATGGGGATGAGCCCAGAGAAATCCACAGCTGCATGCCACTTGGGCACCATTGCTAGTGGTAGTGCTTAAGGGAGGATGATAAAAAGGATAAAGGAAAGCGTGCCCATAAGCAGCCACTAAAAAGGGACCTGTTTCCACTGGAGCATGAGACATTGAGCTATCCATCACATCCCCCCTAGAAATGCTTTTATGTGAGCCACAGCAGAAAGGGGCACGTATGATCCTTTCATCCCTTCAGTGAACATTTTAGGGCTTCTGAAGCTCCCAGATGGTTACTGTGCTTTCAGGCATTGTATTGTCCAATACAAATGCAGGGAAAGCCTCTGAATCTGCCAGATTTTGCTTGCAATCAAGGCAGGAGCAACACATCTCTTTTCTCTTTAGGAGATATATATATATTTAATTAGAAGGGGAGAGGGCTGAGGGCAATACCAGGATGCCTTGTGGGTACTCTTAGACATTAGGCCTGTCTAAATAGAGCTAGATATTCAGGTTCCATCTTCATCCAAATTAAAGCATATGTCTTCAGTTCTTATAAAGTTTTATACTTGAATGTGTCCCACTTGCAGATGGCCCTGCAAAGAGATTTTCCCTTTACCTTCCTTCTTTGAACAGAAAAAGAAAGAAATAGTATTTCTGACTTCAAAAAATTGCAACACTGGTTTCAGCTGTGACTCCCTGAGCTGCTGCTCCAGGATGGTCAGGAGCCCACCTCCAACTTCAGAGTGAATCTGTGAAGTTTTGGAGCAGTGCCAAAGAAGCCCAGGAATGTTTTTCAGGGAACAGTGAAGTCTTCCTGCACGTGAATGGTGAGCTAAGGGAAGAGCACTGGGCTTTGAAAGAGGGAACTCTGTAGATCTCCCCCTCCAAAAAAGATGCTAGCATCATCTTTTATTCATCTGAACTGTGCAAGTGAAATTGAAAGAAAACCATAATAATCTGGCCTTCAGAACAAGAATCTTGAACGTCACCTTGCTGAAATGCCCCATCCAACCTGTGGCACAGCACATCAGCAGTGCTGGCCAGTGTGACCAAATGGGCAGTCTGACACCCAGAACAGCAGGTCCTCTCTGTTTTCCTGCTGTTGAGCCTCAGTCTTGTTCTCCTCACTAAGCAACAGTAGTGCAGGTCTGACTTAATGCCATGGAAACTATTTTCCTGAGGTACCCCCCAATGTTTGGAACAGTTTGTTGTACAACATGCTATCGCTAATTGCTGGCAAACAAAGTCACTTTGAGTATAAAAAATAATAATAATCAAATATAAGAGGGTAATTAAGAGACAGAATACTCAAGAGAAAAACTTTTTATTTTTATTTTCACTGCAGAAGAACTGGATTGATGCCGTGACATTACCTGGAGGAAGCAGTGTGTAATTACTTCATTCTTTGGAATGAAAGTAGATCTTTCATATTTACCCATTTGTAGAAATGGTTAACACATACTGAGGTACTGCTGCTGTATATCAAAACCTGCAATGTCCTATGCATCAAAGTGTGGCACAAACATGAGAAGCATGTAAGGGGTTAGGATTTGTTTTGTGAGGAAAAGGTGACTGTAAAGAAGTTCTGGCTGCTCTGGACAATATATGCCATCACCTACACAGAGGTAGGACCGGAACACTTGAAAAAAGCTGATGCAGCTATTCTCCCAGTTTTTCCCTTCCTTTTCCACAAGTGTCAGCATTTACATTCCATGTTTGATGTTATAATTCTGCTTAGTAGATGTGGCAAACTCCTGATGTACCAAACATCACACTGAGGGATCTGGAGAAGCTGAGTGGATGTGCTGAGTCCAGTCACAAGACATTCAGCAAGGCTCAGTGCCAGGTGCTACACTTGGGTCACAATCACCCAGTGCACTGGAACAGGCTTGGGGAAGCGTAGCAGTAAAGCTGCCCAGTAAAAAAAGACATGAGGGACTAGTTGACAGCTGGCTTAACATGACCTGACAGCGTGCCCAATGCGACCATGAAAGCCAATGACAACCCGTCTTGTATCAGAACATGTAGCCAGCAGGTCTAGGGAAGTGACTCCCCTCTGTACTTGGCACTGGTGAACCACATCTCAAATACTTTGTCCATTTTGGGGCCCCTCACTATGACAAGGATACTGAGTTGCTTGAGTATGCACAGAGGAGAGCAGCAGACTAGAAATAAAAAAAGAGTTAGAAGATGTTGCTGAGGAAACTGGGGCTGTTTGTTCTGGAGAACAGGTGGCACAGGGGTGACCTCACTGTTCTCTGTAACTACCTGAAAGAAGGTTACAGTGCAGAAGGGTGATGGTCTCTTTTCTCAGGTGACAAGCAATACTATGTGAGGAAATGGTCTCAAGTTCTCCAGGGGAGATTTAGGTTGGATATTAAGAAGCATGGGGAGGCTGGTCACGTACTGAAATGGCCTGTCCAGAAAAGTGGTGGAGTACCCATCCCTAGACTTACATAAGAAGTTCCTGGATGTGCAACTAAGGGACTTAGTAGGTCAGGTTGATGGTTTGACTTGGTGATCTTGAAGGTCTTCCAACCTAAATAATCCTATGATTGTCTTCCACTGCAGATGAGACATAAGCATTTACCAAACAAGAGGATAAATCAGAAAACAAAAACAACTTCACCAATCCTGCCCCACATCAGAAGAATTATGTGACCTTTGCATGGGAAAGAATTGCTTTTTTTGCTGGCTGTGCCTTTTGCCTATTTGGCAATCCCCAGCGAGGATTGCTGGCTGATTTGACAGTTTTTCTCTTCCTCATGAGAAGATTCTGGGGGGCTGCAAAAGAGAATTTCTCCCAAACAAGTCTATGATAAGGTTCTTTATGATTAATTGAACTATGCTTCAGCACAGGTTACTAGCTGTAAGGTCACAGACTGAGCCCATCTATGCAAAAACCAGGAAGATTATTTTTTCTGCATAATAAACTCAAGGGCCAGTATGATTTGTCATCAATCACTATTGATTTGAACAGTGAAATAAAAGACTTCAAGGGAAAAGGTAAGTCCTTTGGGAAACCTGTTGCACATTGACTTCTGTAGCTATCCCCAGTTTGTCTGGAGAATACTTTTTGACAGAATGCTGGAACGTGTTTCTGGAGGAACAAAAGTAATCTTAAGAATATGTCAGTGAGAACTGTATTTGCTAAGCAACAATTTCAAGAATGCTTTGACGGCAAAATTATTCAGTGCTGTCTAAGTCTAGGTATTCTGAGGTTAAAAAATGCCTATGGCAAATGATGTTCACAGTAAGTACTCAATGTCAGAGCAAATTAAAATACTTTTTAGAAATTGAACATATAAGTGTAGATTTAAGTCCACATGGTTAGAAAATCTCATCAGTCTGCATTTATGCAAAATTTAGTTCTACCACTCTTAATGATGAGGAGTAGTAGCTGAAGACATGAGTGATCTTATTAAATAAATTCTGCTTTCAATATGAGTTAGACTCAGGATCAGGTCCAAAGTTATTACAAAAGGTGTATCAACAAATATTTATTATTAAAGCAGAAGAGCATACAGAGGAGCATCCAAAGCATGTTGTATATTTGAAAACTGACATGCAAGGCGAATGAAAATAAATCTAATCCAAGCCCAAAGGCAAAACCGGCTTTCTTATTGTTACAACAAAAGCAATGACTAACAACCTTCTATTCTGTTCCTGCATCTCTAGAACATATATTTCTAAAAGCTTGGCATCACTGCATTGCTCACAAAA
Organism: Odontophorus gujanensis; assembly: GCA_013399175.1. NCBI lineage: Eukaryota > Metazoa > Chordata > Aves > Galliformes > Odontophoridae > Odontophorus > Odontophorus gujanensis. Next base: position 64,551 of record VXAB01013785.1, read on the forward strand.
TACTAAAAGCCAGAGCTAGCCATGAAACATGGTTTGCTGGGGTTTTTTCTTCTGTATTTTTTTCTCTCTCTCTGTATTAGTGATTAAATAAGCCTACATCAATGACCCTGCTAACTTGTAATCCTAGGTGTGTTACCAGGCAACCATTATATACAACTGCACCTAACTTTCTCCTCTCTTAAAACAACTTAAAATTCTCAATTCCATCCACTCAGTGTTCTAATGGAAGTGGAAACTTTCTGTTACTAAATACTTACACAGATCTTTTTCCATAAAATTTGCAGAGTGCCAAAATTCTGGCTATCCTTTCCTGAACATATTGCTCTTTGATGTGCAAAATGGTTAACACTCTCTAAATGAATGTACTTGTATTTGCATTGAAATATATGCTTCAAGTAAGGCTAGACTTGTTTATCATTTAGAAGATAGTAGCAGTGTCAACAATTGCAATATGATTAAAAAGAGTATGGGATTTGGATGCGTAAGAATTTATTACAAGACTTATTTATCATCAGTGCAATGCCATTACAAAATGGTTAAATTAGTGTGTAGCTTTTCTGAGGTATCACTGAAAGATGCCTGTTTAGCATTTAGGTAATGGAAATTGCAGAATAATATTGAATAATACTTTCTGTACTTTAAAGGCAGATATTGTGTGCCTGAATTTTTCAGAATGGGACTAAGAATAAGATGAAGAAATTACAAGAGTGCAACTAATGATGCTAGAAGTAATAGTGACTAACTGGTTGTCAACATCTTGCCAAAGCAGGGGCTTCTACATGAAAGGAGAAACCTTGCTTCCAAAAAAATAAAAAAAAAATCTAATCCCTGCACTTAATGACATGTCATCCCAAGTTTCTACAGATAATAAAAGCTCTAAAACTTACTGCAGAGAACACTAAAACAATTTCAGCTAAGTTTGGCTGTGAGGAGACTTAAGTCAGATTAGAAGATGAGGTGTAAGAAAATTCTGTGTACGCTATCCATCAAAATGGCAGCAGTGACAACTTGAAACCACTATGCTATTAGTAGCTACCAGCACAACCTTCCTGATGGATTCCTGGCTAGTGGTAAATCCAGCATAAGTAAAGAAACTGACACCTATGCTGGGCAAAAGATCTCTTAGAGGAGAGCAGCACTTCCACAACTCAAGTCTTCTGAGATGAGCATTTTCTATTGAAACATCTCTAGTTTCTAGGAACTCTTTGCTATTTTAACTGAGGATGAAAGAAGCTCTAAAATTAAAAATGAATACAGTTTTTCGTATGGTTCATAAGCTTTTACAAACCTATTAGATTGATCTCAATACTCCATCTGCTGCTGCTCTTGAGTCTCCCCCAGTGCCTGGAAGGGTCAGTGGGATTTTAGAAAGGCAGAGATAGATGTTCTGAGCAACAAACAACAGCAGGTAAGACATGGAGAGTGCACTCTGTAGCAAGGAATAGCAATGAAATAAGCAAAGAACTTATGCAAGCATAGCAAAACTCTTGCAGAGAGCTAGCAGTGACACTTGAGAGGTCAGTAAACTTATGTCAGTGGAACAGGAAGAAGGAGATAAATGAATGACACCACACACTTGGAGGCCAATCTGCTTTAAGCGATGTTTAAACTCCAGGGTATTTCAAGTAACAAAGAACAAAACTTGTCTTGCTCTTTGAAGAAATTACACATTAAAAACAAACAAACAACAACAAAAAAAAAGAGGAATCACTAAACACTCAAACCTGGTTGTTTTTTTTTTTTGTAATATAATATCATTTTTTTCCTCATTAGTTAGTACCTCTGTTATGTAAAAGGGCTCCTCACATAGACCTGAGCAAAAGGGACCATTCATGGGCTGGGTTCTGGTAGGGTGCAAGAGGGTCCTCTGAGAAGCAGAGCTCTGCAGTAACCTTGAACTGTTGAAAAGTTATTTTGACAAAAAGGAAAAAACCACAAAACTGGTATCTGGAAAAACACTGTAGAGAAGAAAAGTGGAAAAAAAAAAAAAAAGACAAATGGGAAAAGAAATGCTTCTGCATAACAAGAAAGCTAAAAACATATTAAAAACTAATAATTTTTCACCACCAGAAACTACGTAGTCACTTAACCAGTTCTTGTTTCTGTTCAACAGACAAAATGACCCCATAAAGGACTTTTCTCCTCTGATTTTCTATGAATCTATGATAATATCAGAATTGCCCAGCAAGGCCAGGTCTGAGTGTATTGAAATTGGTTCAACTTTTGATCAGTTTAAAAGGACCTCGCTTATGCCCTTTTGCCCTGAATTTTGAGATAGACATCATTCAAATTATGAAAGCATGAAGACAACAGCAGGGAGATTTGTTCCTGGTGAATTTTAATCATGGCAAAACCATCCTAAAAATTTCAATTAATTGATATTAATGCAAGCTGTCATAAAACAGAATTATTTAACTGACTAATAGGAATACATTTACAAGATCTAATAGAGACAATGGTAGAACCATTCACAGTGACATTTCAATCTACAATAAAGCCCAGATTCTCAATTTTAGGTATATTTGTGGCTGGAGTCACGAAATCATATGAACAAAAGATATAAAATCTAATACATAGTTATTCATTGAATTTGTCCATGGTAAGACATAGCAAACAAGAAAGTTCAATACTATCACATCCTTTGTCAGATCACACTAACAGTTATCATACTGCAACCGATGTAGTATAGCTGAGAGAAATGATGATTAAAGGAGAAGATTTTGCATTGAGTTGGTGCAAACTTTCCTAGCATGTTAAAGATGTGTTTTACAGGAAATCCTGGAAGCGTGATACGTTGTTAGTTTCATACATATAAATATCAACCCATATTCCAGCTACATTCAAAATCAATCAGTATTCTGCTTAGTAAGGCACGACCCAAAGAATTCTAAAAGTCAGTACAAAATATATTGGTCCTTTCACCAGTATAGATCAGAGTCTGAAAATCCTCTTCAGAGGAGGAGGAGTATAAAAGATTTCTATAACAGGAAGAGTCTTGTATCCTTCCTCAGACAACTTGACACATTGCACAGGGGAAGAACAACTGATCTGTAGCTTGTCCTGTATGTATATACTAGAACATAAATATATACATATGCACATACAAACATATGCAATGGACACTTTGCTAATCTAATGTCTTCCAGATTACTCACTTGAAGGTCACTGACTTTGTGTTCATCCACTTCCATAGCAAATCCCCCATCTGGTAGCAAAGGCTTCTCTAATTTGTGAATTTATAATATTACTTACACAAACGCAAATGCTATATTGCACACGATAGTAGAAATTGTAACATTCTGCTTACTGAATTGTAACAGTACTTCTTTCCTGCCCAAGATATTAAAAAAGAACAAATAACAGTATTTGGGGCTCTGCATATTTTTTGCAGAAGTTACATATTTCTCAGACACCACTGATCTATGCCTGGAGTATTACTTTCAGGTATTGAAGGGAAGGAGCAATCTTTTTTTATCAGACGTTTCATTACTCATACTTCTGTGACATCTTTTATATTTTTCATGTTGTCTCCATGGGACCTTTTCTAATGCTAAAATTGTTCAGAGTGTTTTCTAACAGCTTTATGTTTAAGCATTATAAAATGCCTTTCTATATGGGTGGCAACCTGGATTCTTTCTTTTCTTCTCAAATATTATCACCAGTAATGAAGGCTGTGTTAAATAAATTCCATTTTTGAGTACCTCACAGCCACCCTCTCTTTTGGGCATGAGTTGCTGCATCTTACATAATCAACTTTTCCGTTTGTGGTAAACAAGAAAGAAGAATTTACTCGTATCTCTCTCTCTTGTTTGAACTGACTCTTAATATGGCAAAAGATCTGCTGTGTATATAGGCACAGCAGCAACTCTTTTTGCCTTCTGTCACTCATTAATGCTAAAACACAGGACAGATTTTTGTCCCAACAAAACTCATCCAAAAGTATTGTATATATTCCAAGTCCCATGACTACTGCGTGTAATAATCTGATAAATATGTGTTTTATAGGCACCAGTCAACTTTCAGTGCTTACAGTAAATACTGTAAATTGTAAAAAGCATTTAAATTGAATCCTTTAAATCCTTGAACGCTATGAAAGACTGAGGATAAACTTTAAATAAAAGCTGTTATACAATAAACCTACTGATGTTTCCCACACAAATCTCTATTTTGTTGCTGTGATACATGTTCAAAGGCAAAAGCTTCAGCCTTTATGCCTTTACATTTAGGACATGTACATAAATGTATTATTCTCGTCTTCTTGCAAAGCGAATGACTCAGTATTTAAATCCCTTTATGATACATAATATGTGCTCATTTTGCATCTTTTTGTCACTGTAAACCTTTTTATGAAGATTTTGCTTTCAAGTGGGAACACAACTGGAGCTTTCCTAAACCAAACCATGGTTTAACTTTGGTCCGCTACTCTGGAATAGAGGGCAGATGTGGGGGAGAGATTATGCCAACTCAGAAGCAAGAGCCTGAGAAATGTTAACACAGTGTGTGGCCCTTGGCTAATGAGACTGGATAGATGTGGGGACCAAGCTGCTATCACTACTAAGCAACACATACTACTTGTGATTGTGTTAGGCTGTATTTTGGTGTGAATTGCTCTAAGTAACTTATTTGTCCTTATCTAAAAGACAAAATATTTCAGTAAGGCAGAGGCTCTATAAGGGCCAAAAGAATAAAATTCCTCAGATCCATCACAGATTCGGTATGTTCTGTGTAAAACAAGAAGTGGCACTAATAGAACAACAGTCTGGTATTTGTTAGATTTTCTTTGTGCTACTGAAAGGAAAAATGTTAAGGGAGGATGCAAAAATGTGCACTTACGAAATATCACACAGATGCTAGGTCACATTTTGCCATGGAGTAATCCCACTAGTTTTTCTACCAATAAATAAATAAATAAATAAATAAATAAGAAGGGGCAATACTAAACATATCTATCTACTCTGTAAAGATGAGAGAATCTCTGGCATTGACATAAAACTGTACATAGAAAGTCACATCTTCCTGGTTTCCCAGCCCACACTCCTTCTGGGAGGTCACACAGATTGATAAAGGTTTTATTTACTAATAATAATTGCCTAAAAATAGACATAGGGCAAAATTCTTCATCCATAAAAACCAGAATGTGTTAGGAACAGGGGAAAAAAGAAGCAAGTTAATACTGAAAAAGAGAAAACAAAGAACTGGGCATAAGGAGTGGCCAAGTTCAGTGTTTCTAAAAGGTCAGATGATAAATTGAGAAAGAAGAAAGGATCCGATTACTGGATCAAAGAACAAAAAACCCCAGCAATAAATTAAAGTGATGACAAGGAATAAAAAATTACCGTGGTGCTAATCATGCACTGCACTTATGTGAGGTTCATAGAATTGTAAACTGTATGGATCTGGTCAGAGCTGTGTTTTAATTAGTGAAGTGGAATAGAACTGGAAAGTCATGCAGGAGCCATGAGTCAGTACACAGATGTTGGTAAAATGTACACAAGAATGGCTTTTCCTGCTGTTTTAATTTATTTTATTGCATGGACGCTGATCATGAGTGAATGCAGTTAAGTTGTCCATACCAAATCGATTAGAAGTGTTCTGCTGATCTTTCCCTCTCTAATCTCAGACTACTTAACCTCATACTTGACAATAATTCACTCCCTCTACATCCTGTCTTCCTCCTGCTGGCAAGGTCAGCTGATCCATCACATTTGGCTTTAGAGTTGCAGAGTTCAGCAGATTATAATCACAAAAGAGATGTCACAGTGGGATAAAAATAGCCATTCTAAGAGGGACACAATTTTAAGGAGATCAGAGATCTGGCATTGGCTGTGGCTTCTGAAGCACTTGTAGCTTTAGTGGAACCTACATGTTCTCTGCTATGCTAATAGACCAAATAACTAACAAATAATATAATCTTTCTGGCATTTCAACTCTACCAAAGTGGCGTAATGGAGCGAATCTTGTGAAGGTAACCTTGGCCACTGTCACCTTATAAGCACCTTCAGACCATGGCCTTCCAAAGCTCACTCCAGCATAATGGCTTGATTGATTGAAACATGAATGTGTTCTTCCCATGACAGAGACCCCTGGTTACTTCAGGATTTCTTGTCCTTGTTGCTCATCTGAAAAAAGAATCACAGTTTCCTTTATCAGACAACTACCTTTCATCATGCCTGTTTTGCCCCATGTCATAACAAATGCATGACCTGTGTGTCTTACAACGATAGCTGTGTGTATAACTACCTCTGTTGGTTAAAAGACTGACCTATGCTTTATTAATATTTATAGATTTAAATTTTTAATACACAACAATTCTGCATTATTGAATAGGTGACTTCCTGCATTTTAATGGTTATGGAATAGGAGAGGGCTCTTTGTATTTAACATTGCAATACATTTTTCATTATTAAATATAAAGTCGCTACCTGTAATCTCCTCAAACAAAATCCCCCCAGACAACACATTGGTACAATGGTATAAATTCTCTCAGGAGATATCAAATGTATTTGTGGCAAGTTTGCCTAGGGGATTTAGATTTATGGTACGTGAGAGTTTCCCATAACTGAAAATAGTTAATAAGTTTATCTTAAAAGTTAATCTTTAAACTATTACTCAAACATCAGTTTGGGATCACTTACACAATTTTGGAGTCGACTGGATTCTTACTTGCAAATAGATCTTCACATTTTAGAAGGTGAATGTAGCCAAAAAAGAAATTCTAAATATTTAGTTCTTGAATTAGGATTGGGATCTCAATTCAGGCTTTTGCAAATTTATTTTGAAAGAAAGACCTTTGCTAAGGTCTTTAATAATAGCTGCACTGTAAAATAATTGCATTTTAGAGGACAGTTTGGAGTTTCCTAGGAGTTGCATAAGAATACGGACCATTTGGCATAAGATGAGGTCAGCTCATTTCTTAGGAAAAAAACAGCAATTAGTCACAACAGCCATGTTCTAATTCTTCTCTGCCAGCTAAATATTCTATGAATAGTGTCAAGGTCCTGTTCGTATGTTTTTGTGATAGCAAGACCTTCAGTGGTGGCACATGAACAGTGAAGAAGAGTTTCTCTGGAATAACAAACTTGACAGCATTTCACCATTAGGTGGGTCAGGTTGTTAACAGTGTGGGCTGTTATTGCAGTAAGGATTACTGTGTTCTTCAGACAAAAGAGTAAGTCCAATGAATTTTCATTTAGGAAGGGATGCTCCATGTGAATACCACAAATGCAATCTAGTCTAGTATAATCAATAGTAAATTTTCTTAGAATGTCTCTTAATGTCAAATTTGTACTGCATAAAAATTAGTCATGTCAAGGTTTTTGTTCTCAAAAACTTCAATTCGGTTTGAACTAGGGTTGTTTGGATTTTTTTAATGGTGAAATACTCATCTTGAAAAAGCTGTCTCCCATATCAGCCTCCTTTTACATTTCATTTTAATTTATAACTTTCAACTACAAATGGGTCCATCTCATATTCTTTCCAGAATATATATGAGCCAAAGATTCATCTGATGGATTTGCCATCATAAGTCCTTATTTGCAGGATATCATGGCTGTGTTTACCTGCAACGAATGTAAAGAAAGTTATAAATCTTGCAATCTGTGCAGAAGAGTTGGTGTTGCTTTGAAAGCCACTCACACTAATTGAAGAAAATTGGTCATATATATGATTACGAGACATAATTCAGTATTCAGAATAGTCAGTAATTCAAAACTGTATGTTCTGTATTAATTTGGATCATGTATCATCTTAGAGGTTGCATGTCTTCTCCAGTTTTAGAAAATAAATGTTCACCCAGAATTGGGAAATGGGCAAACCATACAGTTTTGTTACCCATCCTCTTGTATACCCACATCCCAGTGACAGCCTGATGAATGTGCACAGTGATTGAGACAGCTAATAAACATTTCACTACACTCAGTGAAAGGGATCATGTTACCTTAGATTCCTTCCTGATGCTTTTCTCCTGTTTTCCAATAGACAATTGAGAAATTAAATGTGTTTGTAAAGAAAAACAACAAATACCACTACACTGTTATGGTATACTTAAAGCAATTATAATTATTAATTAAATATATAGGATGCAGTATTTCCCTCTGAGTTCTGACTTCATGGCCCCTGAAATCCATCCCCATCTGTGAAGCCCAGTTTCACTCCATATTTTTATCTTTACCTGCAAATAAATATATATATTTTTTAACGCATGAGTCTATCTAACAACCTAATGAAAGATTTGAGTTTCCATGTATATGGAATATAATAAATGTACGTCTTTTTCTAGAAGAAGTGTATGAAAATGCGGCAACACTTCAAGACAGTCACTGCTATATTCCTTATCTGAATGCCATATAAAATAGCAAGACACTCACTCTCATTAGACAGCGCTGTAAAACAAATAACAGGCAAGAACGTTGTTTCCTTTCATCTTAAGAAATGCAAGCTGGCAAGCTCTCCTGGGGTGCGATTAACAGTTTCTCAGCTGGGGGTACTTACAGATGAAATTATTTCTTTTGCTATTAACCTTTGATGACATCATTAATTCCCACATCTAGAAAACAGTGCCTGGTAATGGACAGGGAGGAGGAACGTGCACTGACTCACACTGCAAACAGCCACACCAAACCGCATACTTTTGGATGGGTTTAGCTCACATGTCAGCTGCTAAGCAAACACCAAGTTTTCAGCACTCTGAAGCTCCCACAGTGATGCTATGAGGAGAATTTCAGAAATATTCAGGCACCAGCTCCTCTGAAAAATCTACTTACTGCTTTAGGTGCTGGAAGCAGCTGCAGTCTTCTAATGAGCTGCCCCTCACAGACTTTTCTCAGCCTCAGGGAACAGTGGCTCAGAGGCACTGCCTTGCTCTGCCATTCCTCTGCCATTATTTTCACTTACCCCTTCCCTCACAAGCCTGAGCTGCCTGCGTTTTACTGCTGTCACAGCTCCTTCCTATCTCAGCGGTAAGTACGGACTGTTTTCTTTTGTGTCTGTCCAGTAAAGTGCTGTTGGAGCATCCTGCTCGAATCCTCCGGGCAGCGCTCCAGTACAAGTAGCATCTGTTTGCAAATTACCCTAGCGCTAGGAGACAATGATGTATGACCTTTCACAATACTGGGCGAGGTATCGATCAGCGTCATTGATCCCATGTTTGAGTGACTGTCTCACCCAAGAAGACAAGTGAAGTAAAAAGTCTGACAGTGTATGCAAAAGCCTGTGCCTGATTGGAAACTTCAAAACTTTTTTTTTTTTTTTCTCTTTTTTTCTTTTTAAATGACCACTTGGTCTGGACTATGTTAACAAATATCACACCATTGTTTTACTCAGAGGGGTGGTGGCACAGACTGCCTGCCCCATCCCTGTAGGAGCTCAAGGGCAGGTTGGATGGAGCTCTGGGCAGCCTGACCCATGGGTGGCAGCATGGGTTGGAGCTGGGTGATCTTTAAGTTCCCTTTCAGCCCAAATCATTTAAAAATTCTATGCTTTTTAAAAATTGTTTTTATAAGAGCCTTCTTCTATGCAAATAACTTCTTTTTTTTGTTTGGTTGGTTTTTGAATGGACAGGAGGCTATTGGGTATCACGCAAACCTTTACTTGTGTGAGCAACCCCTAATTACAGAGCCACTGCTCTGCCATGTAGGAAACACTTTGCAGATGAGACACAGGACTGGTCAGTACATTTGCTAGGGCTAGGTTCATACATTACATATATGTTTTTCTGGAGAACACTTTTCTAATTTTTAACAACCACTTATAAGGAAAAGCTCTTATTTCTTTGTGTTACTTTACTGGGACATTATTAGTGGCTTGTTTTATCTTAAAGAGACAATGAAGCTTCCAAACAGCAAGAGGTGAAACTAGATCACCCCATAAGCCAGCTCTTAATACTTTTGGACTCACAACTGTAACATATGGTATTACCTGAAATTAAACTTTCCATAAAAATAAGCACTTT
>VXAB01013785.1:74543-109550 GCA_013399175.1 Odontophorus gujanensis
TTTTCTGTCATGGTTTTTGTTGTGTTGTTGACAAAAACCACGACATTTTCTTTTAGAACTGTTCTGCACATACCTACACACAGTATGACAGCTGGCTAGGTGAGGTTATGCAGTGACAGCCCATTTCTGAAGGAGCAAGTAGGCAAATTTCTGCTAATGACATACAGAACCTATGAATAATGGATTTAGCAGGCATGCATGCTAAAGTGGGGTAATGAAGATGCTGTCCTTGGTAAGTGAATTCATGTTAAAATGGGAAAATAACTCCGTATATCATTCTTACATCTGCAATTCCAAACAGATCCTCGGTATCACCTGGGCAGGGAGATTTGCATCAGAATGGGTTTCGTCAGAACATCCCATGTTTTTGGGAGGCTGCAACAGAGTTTAAGTAGATATTTTCATATGGAAAGCAGAACAGCTAAGGAGATGGAAGAGAAATTTAAGTATCAGTTCTGCATAAAATGTGAATGTTTAGAAAATGTTTTCATAAGGAAGCAGAATGAACAAACCAATGCAGATTCCATGCAAGAGGTTTCTAGTGCAGATGCTGAACTGCTCCGGTGCACTCCACCTCCCAAAGGATATTCTGCTTTACCTCTCATCTCTAATGTTTAGTGGCACGTGCTACACTGCTTATGAGACATGCTGTGCAGAATTTCTCCAGTAACAAATCAAAATTTAATGTTTCACTTTTTTTTTTTCCTTAAAAATTTCATTTACATGTAGTATAAGAAATCTTTTTTTTGTAAAGCCAGCAACCTTGCAGTCAGCTTCCATAAAACACCTCTCTTATCCCTGTTGGATAATGCCATGTCTCACTGCTCCCCTTGCCAGTACCTTTGACTGCAAACTACTGCTTAGAGAAGTCAGTTCTGTCCTTGAGCCCAGTCCCTTCCAGCCTCATCCTTAGGTTCCCTGCTCAAGATTATTCTTGATTGAACTGATAAATACAATTGATAAATGAAAAAATCTTAAGGGCTGAAGCACACCTCACTGAAATCCTACTCTTCTGCCACCATTAGAAGAAAACCTTCTGCCATCCCGCCACAAAAACATTCAAATGTCTGGAAGCAAGACACTAAGAAGCCCAGTCTGATCCACAGAGAACTGGCATAACCTGTAGTCTGTCTCCTCGTCTGCTATTGTCTCCCAGTGCCTGATAAAATAGGTACATCAGAAACAAACAGCAACTTAATCAGGTTTCTCTGATTTAGTAATGTATCACCTAGTTACCAAAGCATTAAACAGGATTATGGGACTCCTTTCTTCATTAATTTTTAGCCTTACTAATAAAGAATTGTGTTATAGGACATTTTTCAGCCAAGCTCCCCCTCTGGGATACCTCCCAGGCTTCTTATCTGGACTCACCCATCATTCCACCTGAAATGCATGAGAGCACCAGCCCATGCAACCTGGGCACTGTTAAAAACAGAAAGCAATGCCTACCCATTCTCCTCAGTGCATCTGCAGGCTTCTACTCACCTCTGCAGAAGAAGGAAAGTGATTCCCTGCGTAGGCATCTCCACGGTCAATGAACTCTTCCAGTCACCTCTCGCATCACTTGTCAGGGAAATATGCTGGCACCAAACACGCAGAAATGAAAGCAAAAGCCTTCCCCGCCGGACCAATCAAGCCTGACTATTGTCTTGTGGCAGATGCCAGAGAGATTCTGAATATTTTGGCAGAAATACAGGCTTTTTCTAGGTGAGAATCTGCCTACTTAGGATTTATGCAAACATTCCCTTGCTTGGTCTGTAGCCACCCCTTTGCAGCGAAGCGGTTCAGCGTTATCTCCATTTCTTTACATAATTCTGAGTTTAAAATACTACCACTACCTAAAATAAGAGGAGTTTCAGTTACAGTGCTCTCTGCAATGAAGGAGTTGGAAGCCTGTTTGACAATTTAAGCTGATAGCTGAGATAGTGCCGCACTAGCATTTTTGGCACTTGGCCTAGGGAGGAAGTAAACAGAGGGAGGGAAGGGACAAAGAGAAAGGAGGAATAAAGGAGTGTGAGAGGGATCCAGTCCAACGAATACAGTGCCATATGTTTCTTATGAAGGGAATTCTGTGGTCAGTGAAAAGAGAGAGGTGCTTTCAAATGCTCAAGAAGGTATTCTTGTCCACCAAACATAGGCACGTCTCTTCCTTCACTGACAGTGCATAGGTCATGGTGTTCTCAGGGAGTGATGAATGCCACTGTAATGAAATGGCTCTCCTCCTCTGAATACAGCAAGGCACTGGAACACAACAGATTCTTTCACTCACTTGAAGCATGCTCTACCCGATGGTCTTCTGCTGGAGCAGGTGATTCTGTTGAGGGCTCATAAAATTTGGGTAAGAGAATGAGGGAAGAAATTGGTCCCAGAACCTGGCTGCAAGAAAGCATTGGAGGGGGACACAGATTTATACCTACTTGGAACAAACACATCAGAGCCAGAATTGTTAACAGGCTAAATTATTCAAAATAACCAGTCTGTGAATGTGGTTTGCAGGTCCAAAATCATGGGTAATGGCAGTTGCCAACAGAAAGGAGCAGAGTCAGGGCCCCCAAGCTGCAGCCCAAGCTTCCAGCTGTAGCTGCCACATTGCTGGCCATGCTGGGAGCTGGGAGCCTGGTGTATGCCTGGTACAGCTGCTCAGAGAGAGAACAAAGGGATTATGCCTAGTGTGATAGAAACAACCTTGCAGGTCAGCGGTGTAATGAAGCCTCTGGCTGAGACAGAAGTGACTATCTTGGCAGATGGCCAGTGCAAAGGGTGGCTCATTTGTCTACACAAAGGTAAGGTAAGAGCCGAGTAGCAAATAGGTATCTCTGCAGTGTGTGATTCACTGCTCAGGCAGGTATACAAAATGTTTAAACAGTGGGCTTCTGAGCCCTTTGCAAACACAAGGTCAGGCATGTTAAGAGAACGCTGAGTATCAGCAAACCACCTCTTCAGAGGGCAGGTACAAATTACTGATTTAGGCACTGGAGAACAGTGACATGAGAAGCCCCAGAACATCATCTTGGACTGAAGCAGAAGCTCTCAGGATAAAAGCAGCTTTCCACTGCAGGATGACATGAGGGGGTACAGAATGCTAAGAAAGATACTCACGCGTGAAACTCATGGGCATTTCTGGGCTGCCTAGGCATCATGTGAGCATACCTGAAGCAAGAACATTACAGAAGTCTGAGGTACATGGAAGGATACAAAAGCCAGAAAATGTCAAATTAGTATTTAGCTCACGGTTTCACCAAATCTAGCAGCACGTTACAGAAAATTCAGAATGCTAGGCAGCATTACTCTTCAGAAAAAAACGAAGTTTGCTTTATCATACTGGATATGACAAGCTTTCCCCTCAGAGTAAGCAGCCCTGTGGAATTAAATAGGAAAGCAGTAAAATATTCCCAAGCAAGAACATATTTGTAAATGCGTCAGGCAGCATTTGTCTGAAACTAAATGAAACATTTTGTCACAGAACCCAAAGTAGCCGATAAAAAGATCTATTAGTAACTCCAAGATATGTAATGTAGAAAGCCAAATAAAAATCACTTATGGTTTCTGCTGTCGAGACCAACATATTCAGGGCCAGCACTGCAAACAGGAGTCATATGCAACTGATCCACGGGATGAAGGGGAGGAGAAGAACCCAGAAATGGCTCCAGATTTATTATTCTCTGTTGACATAGACTTTTCAGTGAGACATAACAGAAGGTGCTGAAGCTCCTTTGGGCAAGCTGTGAAGATTGCCAAGCGCTAGCTGATCTTCCTTTCTTAGGGCAAATGGACACAGTCAAGGTAGCAAGCTGTTCTGATATTGAGGGCTGTCTCTGCGGTGAAGTGTCTCTTCTGGAATCAAATAGCCCCAAAGCAACTCACCTGTGGGACAAATGATCATCTGTAATCTCAAAGGAAAGAGATTTTGATTCTCAGCTAGTTTAAATGTCAGGTACATAATGACACAAAAAGAATGTCTTTGAAACCATCAGTTTTCTCCAGTAATGCCCAGCTTTCCCTCTGATATCAGATGTGCTGCAGTTCCTATGCAGGCAGTGTAACTGCACTTTATTGGCAGAAATACCACGGATGAACTTCTGACCTTCTGTAACAGCCACCTCAGTGTCTTCATGATCTTCTCCCTCACATTTCTTGGGGAATAACATTTTAGAAAATGTCTGTTTATCCGGTGATTGCTGGTTTAAAATAGAAATCTATATACATGTTACATACCATGAACATCAATGCTGTGAAAAAAAAAACCAACAAAAAATAAACAAAAAACTCCACAACAAAAAACTCTGCAAAATATAAACTAGTTGAAGACAATCTGTCCCTGGAGGTGTGCTGTGCTGCTGCTACTGCAGGCTTCAATACTCACAGAGATTGGAGCAACCTTCCCAGTTAGCAGTGACTTCCACTGCTATCTTTGTCACTACTATATTTTCTGGTAACTTCTTGCTGGCATTTTTGAAGTAGCCCTGACCACTTTCTTTGTTTTTATAAATTCAGATCTTCAAATTCTATGTAAGCAAGCTATCTGTGAACCATGAAAAATACAGTTGGTGTATTTTGTATCGTCACTGTAATTCAAATCACTGTAGACTAGTGACTGAATGTTTTAATGTCATTCTCTGCACACCTACAATCAGCAAACGTATAAATAAAAATTGTTTCAAAGTGCCACCAACTGTTGTTTTTGCAAACTGCAATTCAAAGCAAGCATTTTTGAAATGCCCCTCCTGAATGTTATCACATTTCGTGGTGTAGCACACAACTTACATGAATGAGCCTACATTATCCTTTTCCCAAGGCAGACAAGCAGCACATTCCTTTATAATACCTCCTTATAGCTAGGCTAGGTTTCAAAGACAACATAATACACTTTATCAGGCACACTTTCTCTGTTGTTTGTAGAAAACATTTTTTCAGATTTGCATGTTTTAATGACAATCCAATTTCCAAAACCTCCCATAAACCTCCAAAACAATCTGAAAGAACCAAGTGCTAGAAGTTTGATTTACTTTTTGAATGCATCTCCTATTAATAATATGTGAATTCCTAAGCATCAGGTATGTGCCAAAAACACTGTGCTCCAATGCTCAGCTTTCTCCTTCTCTAGAATTTAATTTTCACTCCTCTCTAACTTGGATTTCCTCAGTTCTCTCACCCCCTCCATTTTGGTTCCTCCTGAGACAAGCTGGACTCCTCTCAAGATGAAATTGTTCTATGATCCACTGACACTGGTTAAAGAAACTGGATTACACAGTGTACAAGAAAGGCCCACTGGTACTTACTTCTTGATGCCATGAATGGGGAAAATACTCTCAGAAGTTTGTCAGTCAGCACTGCCTGTGAGTAATACGGTGTGGGACTCATCCAGGAGCTTGAATGGTTACAGCTCATGGTGAGCTATCTCCATAAATAGCAGCTCTAAATCAATTCTGTTTGCTTGCTGCGATCATATGAAATGCATCAACTGTTGAATAAATCAATGTGACCCCACCAATTCCTTGGCCTAACATCTTATTATTATTTTGTGGCTATTGGCTGATTAGGCATTTAAATAATTTTCTGAGATAGCATCTGCGTTATTTGAATATCAGACTGTGAACACAAAGCTTTAGATTTCTCCAATGCTTTATTTGCCAGTAATAGCAATAATTGAAGTAACAACAGCCCTCTCTTGCTTTTGTTGATATCATTTACTTTTTCCAGAGAGGACAAAGCAGGCATTTTACTGGTTTGAAAGGAAACGCGTTCTGAAAGGTCTGAGCTTGTCATCTATTGACTGGTGGGAACATTCATTTCAGAGAACAGTAAGTTACTCCGACATTCCCAGCCCAAATTGATCCAACAGAATGAGACCCCCTTTGAAGTCTGAATTCCGCCACAATTTCTCTTTAAAAATTGCAGCCCTGACCCCATGTAGATGTATTGGGTAATCAGTGCTGATAGATTTCTCAGCCCATGCATGTAAGTGCAGGGAGAGAAATGACGCAGTGTCAGGAGGGTGAGCAAAGTTCAAGAATGTGGAGGGCAGGTACCAAGGAGCACTTCTGTAAGAGCAATCCAGTGACTGCAAAAAAGCAAGTGAGGAAAGATACTGCTGAAGGGTGAAATAAGGAGATTACAGCTCAGTGCAATCATTAGGGGAGGGAGGTGTTTTCAGCAAAACAGCACATGGTTAAATGGAGGAGCTGAAGGAGATGAGGGTACAGATTTGCTGAAGTGCCTAATCACGTGGAAAGAAATCTGCTCAGATTTCAGTTCTGAGAGAGAAGGATTCAAAGCAGCACATATTGACAAAACACTAGGTGCCTGAGACATGTGCCAGTTCCTTCTCTAGAAGTTTTGAAAGAAGCAAATTAGCAGATTGAATAAGAAGAGCACTGACTTGAAATGCCCTCAATTCTCCTTCTAAGCAGAATTATGATTTTTAACATCATCTCAAAAATATAAAGTATTTTCTGGAGGCATCAAATAAATAGAAATATCCAGATACTCAAATCTGCTACTGCCCTATTGGTGGCTGGCTTTGTTTCTGAACTTTTTGTCAGGAAAAACAAAACAAACCACAGTAAACAACGCTTTTACTTCCACTCATTGTTCTACAAGTATCAGCCAGACAAATCCCAAGCGCTGTGCAGTCAGGCTTTGTAACCTCGGCTGCTCTTACTAAAGGAGTTCTGACTATGTAACATATATGAATGCCATTGCCATGGAAAAGTATTACATCAGATAAAAACAAGGTTGGATTTTGCAACTGGCACCACAAAGGAACAGAGAACAGAAAGACAACTGTCAAACAAAAAACCTTGAGGGCTTGCAAGGTAAAATATCAGGTTTCTATGGCCAACAGAAGTGTGGTTTACAGCTTTGCTCTACTTTTCAGTTCAGAGCTAGAAAAAAATAATTGTAATTTAATTAAATGACAGTTCTGGTGTCAGCTTAGGCTACAACAAATAAAGAGTATATCTTTTTCATTACTGATAAGTGAATTTGAATTTTGCAGAGCTGTAACCAGAACCTACTGCCCATATTTAACATTGGTTTATTAAAAGAATATTAGTTTTCCCTGTTTCAAAATCAGTTGCTTCAGCGTTCTTTCCCCACAGTACTTTCGAGATGGAT
This sequence comes from Odontophorus gujanensis, assembly GCA_013399175.1. NCBI lineage: Eukaryota > Metazoa > Chordata > Aves > Galliformes > Odontophoridae > Odontophorus > Odontophorus gujanensis. The sequence continues at coordinate 81,660 of VXAB01013785.1, forward strand.
ATGTCTCAGCTCTTCATTAACAGCAGCACTTCCTTTTGTAAGAAATTAGCATTACTGTTGTGTACAATATGGGTTAGCATCTCATTTACATTAGAAGCCTTTATATAATTCTGTCAACAAAAGACATTTGTATGGGGAAAATCTAAAGCCTGCTGCAATTATTTATTTACAGCAACAAGGAGGAAAAGGCAGGCTCCCTGATTTTGCTGCAGCACGGATATATGTGGAGCATTACATCCTTTCTCAATACCCTCTCCCTGGCAAAGCATTTCACAGTGCTAATCAGAGCATGCCAGGCTCTCTGTCTGTATTTGTGGCTGAACACTGACCCCCAAATGCCTCTTATCAGAGAACGATTGCCAGTCTTTTATTCCAGCTAATGAGGGGGTAGGCAGGGTGAGCAGGGATGGGATGTCACTAGAGCTCCCATTCCATAAGACTACATTTTGCAGCATCCAGTCACATCACCTCTCGGACATGTATCAGTGAAAAACTAGACTCGAATGTGTAACTACGGGCTACTTCTCAGGCTTACAGAAGACTCAGAAATCTGATTTGCCTGCAACAAATGAAGTAATTCCCTACTCTCTACTTCATGGCTCTGACTGTTACAAAACCACTTCTGCTGAAGTGGCTGGCTGTCCGTTAAACCCAGTATTAGTCTCAAACTAGAAACCTCTTCACTTAGCATTCCTCACGGTTCTATAAAGAACGAATAAATATCCCTCTGCTTCTCAGAAAAATGCCTCTGCAATCGAACCTCTTATTAAATCCTTACGTTAGTGAGAGCTGTCCTGTCATGTAAATACTCTATTAGCATGAAACAAAAGTTAGAAATGAAGCTACTGAATGTTCCTGCTAAATGGAAGTTATGATGAAGAGCACAGGTTCCACAGAGTTTGCCCAGCAAAAAAGCAATCTTGATCTAGTTGCTCTAGATACCTAATAGGAACAATGATAACAGTAACTGAATTGTCACACTTGGCTTTCATGTGTGCTAAGGCAAAACTTTGCTTCAATCAGTAATCTAAACACAGTTGCTTTAGTTCATCTGTTGTCCTTTCTGCTCATAGCAGTCCTCCTTGAATAACACTTGGACCAGTGGAATAGTGTTATTTCTTGTTCTCTGGGTTCTTCCACATTCCTGGTAGGCCCTCATATCTCTTACTTCATTAGTCTGATTTCCATTTTCTCTAATTGCTAAGATTTTAGAGCAATTCATTTTGAAAAGCCAAGCAGCCCACTGCCAGGATGAGGTCACCTTTATTTTGCTAACACACGTTGCTGACCAGTGGCATGACAAGCAGGATGGACTTTCTGCCTGAATTTTAAACCTGGAGGTGATTCTCCCATCTCCCACCAATGTACAATACTGAAAGTGGCGAGCCCGTATTATGGAAAAAAAAAAAAAAATTCTTGCCTTGATAGTTAATGCTACCTTCCCACAATTCAGTCAATGATATTTATTATTCCCTTGTGGCTATGTTTAGAAGCCTTGCTCCATTAATACCAAAATAATAATAATAATAAAAAAAAAAAAGACAGAAAAGAAATGCTAGTGGGAGAAGGAGCCTCTGGAAATCACCCAGACCAACCTGCACCAGCACTGGATTGTAGAGACAACTCCTCTTTGACATATTGCCTGATTTTGCTTCCACTGATGAGTTTATATAATGGTGGAGTATGTCTGTAATCTACTAGTGAACAGCTCTGTTACGTATATATATCTTAAAATAAAACAGCCCTGATTTTCCACTAGTTCTATTTTGAGTTTCTCCTAGAAATAAGACAGCTTGAGAGCCTAACTATTCACAGGGTAGAATAAAAATTTTCCAAATGTGTTGTAAAAAAAACCTCCTCACTACTGATCACCATGGTCACGAATAATAGATTCTTTCCTTCTTTTTTGTGATCATCTTTTATATATATTTATATATATCACACATACACACATATATATCCATATATTTGTATTATTTTATAAATCATATATCTCATATATATAAAGAATATGATGGTATATATATTTGGTACACGTGTGCATGGTATACATAATGTTTTTTTGTATGTGAGCTCTACCTATATCAATAGCTATGTATTTTAGTCTTCCTGCTTTGAGACAAGTAAGGCAAAAATCTTTGCAGAAAGGTGTAGGAAGAACTAATGAGAATGAAAAGCCAAATAGCACAAAAAGGAGAGATGGGGATACAAGGAATTGAAGACAGTAAGTCTCTTCCACCTTTGGAAAGTGGTTAGGGACGCTTGATTGCAGGCTACAGACAGCTACACTAGTACAAGTCATTTGATACCAGGTACTCTTTAATTTAACAAGCAAAAGCACGCAAGAATCAACTGCTGAACATTGAAGTCACTAAAGTTCATGTAAAGAAAATGATGGAAATTTTTATCGGGGGAAACAGTTCACTTGTGGAGTAGATTAAAAAGAGATGTGAGCAAATGAGTTGGGATGGGTCAGTGCTCGAATGTGTGACCTGCTGAAGACCTCTCTCATGTCCCTGAGAAACTGTCTGCTTTTCTTACAGCTATCACAGCTGGGATGATAAAATGTATTGCGTATCTCCCTCTTCTGTGTCCCGATTCTTTACCTATTAACTTTTGAGTCAGAGTAGGGCTGGTGAAATTGTACAGCCTGTGGTTATAGAATAAACCCCTAATACTTATTGAGCCCTTAAAAATCTATTACCTGTATACGCATTGCAAGAAGCTTCAGACAAGTAGATGTATTTCTTCAACTCTTATGTTGCTGCTGTGTATAACAGCTCCTGTTCCTTCAAACAGTTTCAAGATGTACATGATCTGCCATTCTGTTAAACCATCCCCTACATTAGTATTATGTTGCCTTTCCCAGTACTCTTTGCCAGTCTGACTTCACAGAATCACAGAACAGTAGGGGGTGGAAGGGATCTCTGGAGATCGAGTACAACCCTCCTGCAAAAACAGGCTCCCTAGAGTAAGTTGCAGAAGAAAGCATCCAAGCAGATTTTGAATATCTCTGGAGGAGGAGAATCCACAGCCCCTCTGGATAGCTTGCTCTAGTGTTCTGTAACCCTCAAAGTAAAGATTTTCTTCATGTGCAAATGGAACTTTCTGTGTTCAGGTTTGTGCCCATTGCCCCTTGTTCTATTGCTGGACACTGCTGACACAAGCCTGGCCCCATCCACGTGACACTGACCCCCTAGATAACTATAAGCACTGATAAGATCTTCTCTCAGTCTTCTCCAGGCCAAACTCTCTGCCTCTTCCCACATCTACCTAGCTGGTCATGACATCATAAAAGGCTGCCAGATTTGTTAAACATGATTTCCCCTCAGTGAATCCATGTTGACTACTCCTGATTATCTCTTCTACATACTTGGAGATGACAATCAGAATAAGTTGTTCCATCAGCTTCCCAGGGATGGAGGTGAAGCTGACTGGCCCGTGTTTTCCCAGCTCTTCCTTCTTGCCCTTTTTGAGGACTAGAGTACATTGGCTATCCTCTAGTCTTCAGATACCTCTCCTGTTCTCTGTGACCTTTCAAAGACAACTGCAGTTCAGCACTTGCTTCTGCCAGCTATCTCAGAACACATGGGTTGCATCGCATTGGGGCCCATGGATTTGTGTGCAGTGAGCTTGCCTAGACAATCTCTGACCAGATTCTGCTCGACCGAGGGGCAATCTTCTTTTCCCCAGACTCTCTCTCTTACCTTTAAGGTCTGGGATTCCTTAGGGGCAACTCACAACTCAACAAACAACTTTTAAGGCTTATTTTATTAGTATTGTCTACAGTGATCTCTGATTATTTCAAAATCAATAGAAGGATCCCTTTCTTGAATTACATTTACTTATGCTTTAATTTATGCTATGTAGACAATTACAACATTTAACTATGGTGACCTTTGTATTAACAGAGTAAAGGAACTTATGTCCCTAACAACCCTTCTACTCTCTCATATTTGATTGTAGGTAGATAGAGAAGGATAGTACCCTAGGAGTAAATAACCATTTTCGTTCTCTTGCATATGAATTATAGTTATGGATAAATATTAAATGTCTTGGTCAAGGTCTGAGTCTTTATCCAAATCACTTCAAGCATAATTTCATAAAATCATAGAAGCATAGAACGGCTTAGGTTGGAGGGGACCTTGATGATCATCTAGCTCTTGGAAGGGTTGCAAATCACCAGCTCAGGATGCCCAGGGCCCCAGCCAACCTGGCCTTGATCACCTCCAGTATCCACAGCTTCTTTGGGCAACCTGTGCCAGGGCCTCTCCTAACATCTAACCTAAATTTCCCCTCTTTTAGTTTAAAGCCATTTAAAGCCATTCCCCCTGTCCTGTCAGTATGAGATCATTTAAAAAGTCATTCCCCCTCCTGCTTGTAAGCTCCCTTCAAGTAATGGAAGGCCACAATGAAGTCTCCCTGGAGCCTTCTCTTCTCCAGGCTGAAAAAGCCCAACTCCCTCCTACTTACATATGACCATGAGGTTGTTTTTTTTCCATATTTAAGCTCTCAGGTCCTAACAATCTCATTCTGTCTCTGTCCAAATTTGACTTGGCTCCAGCCTAAAAACATTCTGTTGAGATATTGCCATTACCTCTTTTTTCTTTTTTGTTTTCTGTTTGCAATAGGTAGTTGCTTAAATTCTTTAACAAATTTCAAACATTCAAAAAATGCTATCCTCTGTATGAGTTGCATAAGTGGGATTGAACTTCATATGTGCATAGTTATATTACTTAAATCATAGCAGGGTTTATTCCTTATTTTGTCACAATTGCTTTTTGGTCTCTTGGGTCATTTGCCGTTCATTTCCTAACCTTTCTCATTCCTGGTGTGACACAAACATTTGCAAATCACCTCTATTTGAATACTGTATAATTTAGTGAGGCTACTGCTTGTATAATCTAGAATCGTAAAGATGCAAATATTCAAATTATCTCAAATAGTTGAATAAATATCCTCAAATTTATCTAGTGCCTTCCTCACATCTTGCTGTGCCCAAGTATTTTTAGTAATTTTAAATGACAGAGAGCAAAACTGTGCCCTTTAGCTTGAAATATATAAAAATGTAGAAACTTTTCCAAAAAACACCTAGGACTACTTCATCCAGTCCTCCATTTTCAAAGTCACATCGAGCATGATCATGATTAAACACCCAAGTAATTTGTTGTTGTTTTTTTTTTTCATTTCATCGGTCTTTGATAAATCTGACAATAAGTAATCCAATGGAAACTGCTGATATATTAATGAAAGTCAAAAGAGCTGAAAAGCTACAGTCTGACTCTTGTAACTGGAAGCAGAATTTGGTCCAGAAAATGGTGAGAAGTACCAAGAAAACAGCAGATTATTTTAAGTATGCCTAACGTTTCCAAAACTTGTTTCAGTGAAAGAAAGGAGGACGTCCAAGCTACCTAGAGACATATGCTATAATAATTTTTACATATCACATCCAAGAAAAGGCATGCACATGACTATCAGTTCCAAGGAATATCTCTCCTTATAATTTTAAGTCAGATAATATTAAGCTTAGTATCTGATTAACCCATCACACTTGTCCTGAGAGGTTGATGTCTCAGAGAATCCTGTGCATTATTTGGCAATCAAATGGCAAAGTCTGGAAAATACTATCAAAACTTGGAGTCTTTATTTGTTTGGGTTTTGTTGTTGTTTGCTTTTAAAGGGGATTACTAAAATCCCATTGGACTCCTCGAGAATGTGAAACTAAAAACTTGTTGTAGAAAGTTACGCACTGTCCCTGTTGTAGGAAATGTGCACTGTGAAGATCTTATCAAGTTTATACTGGAGCCAGTAGAAAAGCACTCCTCATCACCTGGTTTGCCACCACTTTTCACCATTAGCAGACCAGCATGGTAGAGGACAGGAGTGGATTAACATCCAATTCTCCATACACTCCTGAGCAAGTAGAGCCTGCCTTGATGAGGCAAGAAACATACTACTAATGAAACAGCTTTCTTAAAATGAATGCCAATATTTGTACTATTACTGAAGGAGAGAGGGAGAGACCTGGAAAGCTGCTGAAAATAGAATCCTGACTGCCATTTGCAGATGCCTGAAGTTTTACTGTGTATGCACTTTAGAAAGAGGTTAGGCAGAATCACTTGAGATGAAACCTGCGATTCTTATAATCAAACATTAAGTGAGAAATTATCAACTGGGGAGCATTTGGAGAATTGGGTCTCTTAGTACAGAAGTGCAAACACATACTGGAAAGGGCAATCACAATCTCTTTTTCATGAACCCCAGTCTTTGGGAACATTTCTTGCAACCCTTTTTCCCCTTTTGTCTCTATGGCTTGGAATTCAGAGCTGCCATAGAAGTGAACATCCTGCTGCACATTACATTTCAGTAGTATGCTCTTCTGCTTTCTTTTTTAGTTGCATATGGGAAGTAAGGGACAGTTCTTATTTTTCCTCAAACAGAAAATGAGAAATTTGTACATTCTGGTTGATCTTATTCTGAGCTCATTGCTACACTGACCAGATCAATCATGTATTGCTAAGGGTATGCCTTGTATCATTTTTGGATCACTGAAAAAGTGAGTTCTGAACTGTACAGATGAAAACCAGCAAAAAGAGAAGAAGATGGTAAGCAATTTTGTTGATGTAAAGATAATTTAGCAGGCCACTCAAAACCCATGGTCAGGACCCTTACAGACATTTTCAAGGCACTACTAACACTTAAAGCACAGAAGTAGTTCCTGTTTTGAAGAACTCAGTCCAAGATAGAGGTACACAGATGGAGGAACATAAGCAAACAAATTACTACCAATAAGAATACAACAGGCAGCAGTCACAATCGGCAGCCTGACTCTTGTTGAGTGCTGTCTGTAGACATCACAGCGAAGCAGGATTGTTAGGTAAGGTAATGAGGATGTCTGTGCCTGTTAAGGGAAGCTTCTTTCAAGCCTGGGAAGGCATGCAGACATCTGACTGAAATCAAATAAGACTGGGAGGGGACAGCATCAGAGGCAAGTGGGAGGCAGTAATTGACCTGAATATGTGATGAGAAAGGGATAAAATACTACAGAATCTGAAAGTTGTATAAAGAAAATTGGTTTGTTAATGATACACTAGAGCATGGGTGAGATAAGGGAAGGGATGCACGAAGAAGAGATGAAAAGAGAAGGGGCCATGACCAGAACATCATGTAATAGAAATATGTGGTAGTGTTTGGGCAGGTATGGTGCAGTTTTCAAAACTAGAAAAAGAAGTATATAAAATTTAACATAATAGAGACTTAGCTGGAAATTTAGCTGCTAAACTTCTTCAGCTCCACCCAGAAAAAGGCAGCTTGGCCAACAAGATAAATTCACTCTAGTTTTTTTTCAGCATCTTACATGGGTCTTAAGGTTTTGGAATATAGAAATCTCTCAGTATTTAGTGCTCTGCTTTAAACATAAGACAGGCCTGGAGTCTTGAGGGAATGCGTAAGGATGTTCTCCCTCCTTACCAGTTATAGGAATGAGAGAAGGGTGGGAGAGCAGAAAGATGAGCTCCCATACAGAGGTATGCCCAGCCATAGGAAAAAAGCCACTGAGCGGACAATTTGAAAGTGGGGAAAGACTGCTAACCTTAGAAGCCTAGGCTTGCTCTTAAAGAGGTGAACCATACATCTACCATGCCTTTGCAAATCTCCCAGAGAGCAGGCAAGGGACGATGAGAAGAGCCAGCACTGGGGAAGAGACATCACCAAGCAAGGTTGTGAACAGTGGCACAGTCTAGTTAAAGGCCTGTAGCTACTGATGTTCCCCAGGGTATTTTCAACATATTCATCACAGCCCCTTCCAACCCCAACAATTCTGTGAAAACAAATTATTTTCCCAAATCTGCTCAGTAGTCCATTAAGTTTCATTGTCTGACTCTGGCTGCACCAGCATGCTTTAGAAGACAGTGTATCTACCCCAAACTCACAAAAGATGATCCTGAAACCAGATTTTTGATCATGAAAATACTTTATCCTAACTAACAGCCTGGCATATTCCACAAAGAGGAACAATGTAAAAACCATCTAACGTAAAACAGATTACTTTGTTGGCTGAGCCAGAGCCAGTTAGCTAGTGTTAAAACATGACCAAAAACTTCAGTGTTGACAATGTCATAGTGAACCATAATGGAAAAACATGTGCAGGGAAAACATTTCTTTCCAACATCTTTTTAGGTAGTTGGTGATTTTTTTTCCCTGAAGTATAAGGATTTACATTTCTGCTAATTTGTCCGTATTGTAGTTTGTAGTATGATTTCCTACTTCTAGCTATCTGTAGACAGATTTAAATCTTTCAGTTCTGTTAGTTGCATGGAATTAGCATTTCTTACAAAGAAAGAAAGAGGTAAACAGACAGAGACAGAAGGTATGACAAATAATCTGTCAGGAAAAAAAAACAAACAAACAAAAAAAACCCACTATTTTAAAGTGTTTTCTGTGAAAGAAATAAGATTTTCCCAAGGAAGGAAACCCATGAAATTAAAAGCTAAAAACTAAGGTTTTCTGGTTCTACTTCCACAATCAATGAAACAATCTTGTAAAGGAGCAAGGTCTCCAGCTTTTAAAATCTATTAGCATATTAAAGGCTGTTCTCAGAAGCAAGGTGTTCTTGAGACCAGTGCAAAACCCCCATCTGGGCATGTTCTGACCTGAGACCTGGACCTGTTATTACTGACTTCTTCCTGTAAAAAAATGGAAAGAAGAATAAAGTGTTCAGAGATCATATCTTTATTTTACAGTTAAGCATTCCTTTCCCCAACAACATAGAGGTTTGCTAGATATCAAGAAACACAGTTTTACAAGCATCTAGGACAGATACCAATTAAAGAGTCTTTAGATAATTAAAAGATTGGAAAATAACAGGCATTTGGCACAGCAGCTTCATTAAATCACTGGGGTAAGGCTGACCTAGGCTGCTCATATGGCTCTCTAGCTTTATTTGCTTACTTTTCTGAAAACCAAGTGTGATATGGTTTTGCTATGTTAGTGACAAGACTGAAGTGGCACAATTTTATCTACCTCTTCTGAGGCTTTTGATTCTCAGTCTTTGTTTTCTTCTTCAAAGAAAGAACTGCACAAGGAGCACAACTTTTGGTGGCTGGATTATCCCTTGGTGGAGTGAATCTCATGCGTGGCAGCACATAGACCTGCAGTTTCATAAGCGTATCACTCCAGGAACAGACTGTGTTGGCACATGCTGGTTTGCAGAAATGCCCACTTGCTGCCAGGAGATCCTCAGCTGAGCACTACCTCACAAAGTGCTTCAGAGATTAAGGCATGTGCCTTCATTCCCACAGAGGACCTCGACCTCAGCAGGTTCTGGCATTTGGACATCCATTTGTTACTGCCTTACTCTTGTTGCCGCAGTCTGCATACTACATAGACCAACAAGATCTTTGTGGCCTTCAGAATTTCCTCCTCTTCTGATTTTTCAGCAGACTGCAAGATCCTCTCCCTGAGCCTCTTGCTAAGCAGAACAGACAACTAAATTTTGCAATTGAGTCTCATACCACAGAAGAAACTGTCAAGTGACATCCTAAAAGGATTCAAATTAATGGATAATGCATTTTATTAAATTAGCAGCCCAAATCTGCATACCAGCAAAAGCTCCTCATTTCTGATTACCTCTGGGAACAAAGAAGACTAGAGCACGCTTATACATAGTGGCAGTGGGCTTAGAATATATTACCTTCTTTCCTAGATAAATATTAATTAACCATGTAGAAGAACCATATTCTTAGTAAGAATAAATCTGTACTTCCCCTTAAATCAGTGTTGATGTGCTAATTTTACAAGGAAACTAACAGCCCTTATTTTCAGCATTTTACTTCTTTACTGTGATTCACTGCATTGCACAAGCTTCCTTTAAGCTTTCTGCATGAGTAGCTTGTTGCTTAAAACGTGTGCAGACTTCTTTTTCTGAACACAGAATTCAATGTTTCATTCCTGGAAACTTAGTATTTGGGACCTATCTGAAAACAACTATAGATCCTAAAAAGAAATCCGTACTGATTTCATCCTGTAAAGCAGAAAGAAAGATCTGAGCACACTGAAAGGGGCTGAAGCTTTAAACCCAATACAAGTCTACATCTAAAAGCAGGGGATTTATGTTCTGCTAGCTCTGAGCACAGAACATGAGACTTTTTTTCACTTGAATCCCTACAGAGTTGAAACATGGGGACATTTCCCTTCATGCTGAACAGACGCTCTTCTTTTTTTCCTTACGTGACAGGCTAGAGTTAAATGTTATGCCATCCACTTTCGGTCTTGGTAGACAGCCGTGCCTTTGTGTTGTAGTGTCATGGCTGTTTCCAACAGTTCGTTCCCCAATGGATCTGTACGGAATTCACTGCAGACAGATCCTGGTGGGTTGAAAATCCTTCAGGTGTACAACTGAATCCTGCCTGAGGCATAGGGATGGTTGCTCAGCTAAACTCCCTGGGTGTAAAACAGGCATTTGCACTATGTTAGTGCAAATTAGAGGCTCCAGCAACCTCAGATGGAAAGCATAATAACGAGGCAGCAGCAGCCCTTTTCAGTCATTTTTTCTGCTTGGTAACAAAGCCAGAGAATAATGGGAGCATGGAAGGAGAGGCGATGGGGCAGAATTGAAATGGTTTCCTGTGGAGCATATCCAAGAAGATCATTAGATGGGGAACAACCACCAAGCTCTACTACCGCCTCCATGAACCAAAATCTGTCACAGTAGATACAGCGCCTGGAGATGAAATGTGGAGATGGTGTAAGTGGAACTGGAGTTTCTTTCTGCTTGACCCCAGCTGTCTACTTAAAGAGTAATTGAATACTCCTCAGAGGCTATTTGAATGCATCTTCAGGCATTTGTACCTGACCGGTGTGAAGAACAAGGAGATAACTCAATCTGGCTTTACTCCTGTGGGACAAAGAAGTCCATGTGTATGTGTGCCTGCTAAGCCAACGTGCTTTTTTTTTTCTCTTTTTCTGTGTCCTCAGAGTCAAAATCAAAACCAGCCCCAGCTGTTCATTATAATTAAATTTCAGTAGCTCAAGCTGGGTGTTTTTATTTTGACTAGTGACTTAAAAGTGCTGGCATTTAAATGGCCTCAGCTATATTTCAAAGTTAGCATTGAGAAACTTCACACATATATTAGCGTTATTTTTCTGTTGGCAAACTCAACAAAATACCACTGTGTTGATTTACATAGTGAAGGTTATCTTTGCTAACAGAAGGACTCCGAATTTCATTATTTAAAATACGAGGATGAACCTCATCACAGTGCAGGAGGCTACAGATGGTGTTACATGCAACTTTGCCACGTGGGCCAAGGGCAGAGATGAGGTTTGTTTTGTGCACTGAGCCCTGTGTTCATATGTACCTAAATGATCCCAAAGCCAAAGCCCACAGAACATTATCTGAATTTAGGACAGAAATGCCTGTAGTAGCTTCCATTTCAGACACTTAGGTTTGTTTCTGCGTGTCTCCCCTCTCTCTAATTTATTTACAAGTCATTGATGATACTTGTGCCGTATCAGCTATTATTCATGGGCAATTTGTGATGAAATAGACAAGTAACATGATCAGTTTTCATTGCTATTTTCATACTTTGGTATATTAGTACATAAAAATCTAGAAATAATAAGTATTAACAGCCTTATGACAGCAGAAAGAAATTAATTTTATGCTTGCATGTGCACAGAAGCCAAAAGCTTCAGGAAATGGAATCCCTTCCTATGAGCATCTTCTCAGATCCAGTTAGGAGAAGGGAAAGCTAAACAGTGGGCATGTGGTTGCTGCTTTGAAATGCAAGCTTCTCAGTGACAGCACAGCAGGGAGATACGATCACCCATGCAACGATACATATGATTCACAGTATGTTTCTGCCTGCTGCTCCAAGACTCCAGCACTTCACTGACAATCCAGCTAGAACCTGCTTGTCACTGCCATCAAATCTCGACCTGTGTACCCAGCTGTGGCAGCCTGGACAGAGAGGAAGGGTAACTTCTGAAAACCTAAGCACCTCCTGCTCTGACAGCAGTTCTGGGAACCACCACACACTGCCTGAAGAACGGCAGCTTCAGTGCCTGGTGGCACGCACTGTCTACACATCAGCTGCAGAAACACTACTATGGGGCACGGAGCACTGTTTGTTGGGAAGTTGGCTTTGTGTTGCAGCTGCAGCAGCTCCAAATCCCAAACTGAAGCCCCAGGGGGAAGCACAGGGAGTGACTGCTGAACCTGCCAGGGGACCAGGTGATCCCTGTGGGAAGCTGAACATACCGGAGTGAGATCTCTGTGAATGTGTTTCTGACCACTGGCAGCAGCACTACATACCGGAGTGAAAAGCAAGGCAATGCTACAGCAGAGAACAAACAAGAGAGGAAAGGAAAATAATCTTCCTGCCAAGACAAAGAAAGAAGCAATGAACAACGATCCTTGATAAAAAAAAAATAACTGAATAGAGAAGGACAACAGAAAAAACAATGCTCAGAAAACAAATATTTATAACAATTGTTAACAACAGAATTAATGGCCAGTACTCATCACCTGTTCATGAAGCATTTGTACACATGGCACAGCTGAAAGCAGTGACCCTTAGAGTCTATATCGTTTTAACAGACCAGCCTTTCCACAAGAGAAAGCAGTTCCAAAGCTGAACAGAGGGACCAGGTTTTGGTCTTGTTATTCCATGTGTTTTAAATTTAAATCAGCCTCGAGTTTGCAGCCCTTTTTGGGAAAAAAATACTGAGCTACGGAGGCTAGAGGGCAGCTGCCAACTTAAGCACAACTAAATTCAGACAGAAATGTTGAGCAGAAGTGGAAGCAACAGCAGACAATATTAGAAACTGGGATTATAAAGTCTGTGCTCAACAAAGAGACCAGAAGGATGTAGATAGCTCTACATTACTATTTGCAGTGCAGCAAAGCATAGAGGCTCCAACCAATTACCAGGCTCTGTGGAGCACAAGGAGGCACAGTAAGATAAAAACATGGAGACAGACCAAACCCTACCCCAAGTCCTGCTAGGAAAACAGAAAGGGTTAGTGATGATTTACCTTCCCATGAGCCTGGTGAACTTGGGCACACCTTGACCACCACGCGGACGCAAATCCAAGGCAGTCCTTTCTCTCCTGCTCTTACAATGCCTCAGGATCTGATCTGGGACCCACTTCACACAGTGCCAAGCTCACTCCCTGCCTTCTGATCCCAGGGGACTTGTGGGTGCTGAGCTCATCCTGAGATCGGGGCACCCTGCCCAGTGCTTCACCGGGGAGGGGAAGGACGGGCCCTGCAGAGCTCTGGGTCTCGCGGTTCCCTCAGCTCAGTGCTTCTTCTCTTGGACCTCCTTTTCAGTACCCCCCATCCTCCTCTTACCATCCTCCTCCCACCCTCATTTCTTCAATGTACTCTATCCCACCTAAAGAAAGATAGCCAGGAGGGTGCTCGCAGGGAGATGGAGCGAGCAGCGGTGCGTGCAGGTGCGAACAGCTGTGCCTCCAGGCACAAACCGTCTCCTTTCTTTAGAACATTTGCAGTAACATCCCAGGGAAATGTACCGGAGGGCTTGAGCAGAGGCATTTCGCTGAGCTCGGGAATCGCCCTGACCCGGCACAATGCTGACTCGCATCTCCTGTCGCGTCCGAAACTTTCCCGCAGCTGCAGGAGCCAACGCCGGCGGGAGCCCAGGGACACGGGCACCGCACCCAGCCCTCCCCTCCTTCCTGCACCTCGGGGATCCCGCGGGGCTGTTCGGGGCGGGGCACGCTGAGAACTGATGAATAAAACAGAAAAAGAAAAGAAAAAGGCGCGGAGGCCGGAGCCAGGGAAGCGCTGAGATGCCACACCGGGCGGGCTCCGCGGGCAGCCGGCGTCGCCCCATCCCCGTCGGGCCGCGGGGGGGGGGGGACGTTCCCCCATCCCGACCGCACCGGGGACCGATGCCCGGCTCCTCCCGCCGCCTGCAAAGCGGAGGGATGGACAGACGGACGGACGGACGGACGGAGGGCGGTGCGCGGGGCCGGGCCCCCCCCGTCGGACGCGGAGAGGGAGGTGCTGGGAGGCGGCGGCTCCTCCTCCTCGGGCAGGCGGGCAGCCCGCCCGGGAGCGGCACGGGTTGTTCGGTGCCCGCGGAGCCGCGCCGCGGGCTATATAAGGGGCGGCGGCTGCTCGGCGCTCCTTCAAACCGGCCCCTGCCTAAGGCTGTCGGCGCCGGGCCGAGGTCGGGCCCCGACAGCATGGCCGGCGGCGGGGTGCCGTGGGAGGGGAGCTCCCCACCTGCCTCCCGCAGACCCTCCTCCTCTTTCTCCACCTCCTCCCGCATCCGCGGCGACTGCGAACTCGTGGCGGCGGGCTCCGTGTGAAGGCCGGACCCGGCGGGGCGGCTCCGCCGCTCTCATAGCCGCGCCGTCGCTCCCGCATCTCGGGGTGAAGCCGCCGCCCGCGGGCAGGCGGAGCCCCCGCCGCGCCCGTCGAGAAGCGGAGCGGGGCGGCCGGCGGAGGGGCAGCGCCTAAGGGCAGCCGGGCCGGCAGCCCCCATGCTCGGGGCTCGGCGCGTTGCGCGGGGAGGCGGCGGGGCGATGAGCTGGCGGGCGCGCCCGGCCCCCGCTTCGCCCTGCACCCTCAGCCGCGGGGAGTGAGGTTCCGCGCTCCCGGAAGGGCGGGCGGGAGGGAGGAGGGAGGTGGTGCTGGCGCGGGGATGCTGCAGCCCTGCCCCGGTGTCGACGGGGTCCTGCCGGGGTAGCCGTGCCGAGCCCAGCCCCGCCGTCCGCGGGGGCGGCGGCAGCGGAGGGATGGAGCCGGCGAGCCCCTGCCCGGCGCCGCTGCTCCCCGCCAACGACTCTTACCACGGCCGAAACTGCAGCGCCGAGGAAGGGATCTACCAGGATGCCACCCCCCTCTCCGGAAAGATCGTACTAGCCGTCGTCCTGGCGCTCGTCACCCTGGCCACGGTGCTGTCCAACGCCTTTGTCATCGCCACGGTGTACCAGACGAGGAAACTCCACACGCCGGCCAACTACCTGATCGCCTCGCTGGCCGTCACCGACCTCCTCGTCTCCATCCTCGTCATGCCCATCAGCACCCTGTACACTGTGACCGGCAGGTGGACGCTGGGCCAGGTCGTCTGCGACATCTGGCTGTCCTCGGACATCACCTGTTGCACGGCGTCCATCCTGCACCTCTGTGTCATCGCCCTGGACCGCTACTGGGCGATCACCGACGCCGTCGAGTACTCCACGAAAAGGACTCCCAAGCGAGCAGCGGGCATGATCGCGCTGGTGTGGGTCTTCTCCATCTGCATCTCCATCCCCCCGCTGTTCTGGCGGCAGGCGAAGGCCGAGGAAGTCTCTCACTGTGTGGTGAACACGGACCACGTCCTCTACACCGTGTACTCCACGGTGGGAGCCTTCTACTTCCCCACGCTGCTGCTGATAGCCCTCTACGGGAGGATCTACGTGGAAGCCAGGTCGAGGATTTTGAAGCAGACGCCAAAGAAAGCAGGGAAAAGACTGACTCGGGCTCAGCTGATCACGGACTCCCCGGGGTCGTCCTCCTCCGTCACATCTATCAACTCCAAGGCCCCCGAGGGCCCCAGCGAGACGGGTTCTCCTGTGTACATGAACCAGGTGAAGGTGAAGGTGTCGGACGCCCTGCTGGAGAAAAAGAAGCTGACGGCCGCTAGGGAGCGGAAAGCGACAAAGACTTTAGGGATTATTTTAGGAGCCTTCATCGTCTGTTGGCTGCCCTTTTTCATCATCAGCCTGGTGTTGCCTATTTGCAAGGATGCTTGCTGGTTCCACGTGGCCATCTTTGACTTTTTCACGTGGCTGGGATATCTCAACTCCCTCATCAACCCCATCATCTATACCATGTCTAACGAAGACTTCAAGCAAGCTTTCCACAAACTCATCCGTTTCCGCTGCACAAGCTGAACATTTGGAATGCGATGTGTTCTCCGGGGCCGCCCCCTCGCACGCCCGTGCCCGATGCCACAGGTGGGTGCGATGGGTCGGGGATGGGGGTAGAGGGGAACGGCCTCGCGTACCGGTTTCCGTCCCGTCTCGGGCACGGCTGCTGGGGCTGGGGGTCGGGCCGTCTCCCTCCCTGGCTGCCGTTCAGCCCCGGCGATGCTACACGCTCCTGACATTTAGTAGCGTGTGTCCCCCTCAGCTGGCAGGGAGTGACTCACGGCAATCTGCTCTTTATCCCACCTATTAAGCCAATCTGCCGGCAATTCGTATGCTAATGACCGCGTTGAGGCTAATTAACGCTAAATAGTGCCTGCTGCCGAGCCCCGGGGAGCGGCAGCGCTGGGCGGGGAGAGGGGCGGCCCGGGAGCCGGAGCCGGGCAGCGCCTGGGACAGCCCCTTTGGCGTCCTCGTTGGGTGTGTTATTTAGGAAGGGGATGAGGGTAGGACAGGCAGTAGGGTAAGGGTGCTTCCGAACTTCAGCCTACTTTCTAGCCTCCTTACGGTTCTTCTTCTTGCTCTTCCCGGGAGCTGCCAGCTCGCAGCCCCGCTCGTTGCTGCGCTCTGCAGAAGACGCGCTTTTATTGGGATCCTTTAATAATTCTGTCAATCTCTTGCTTTTCTGTCTGCAGAATCAAGTTGCTATTGTAAAGACCCACTGCTTGAAACTTCCCCAAGCCCAGTTGCCAGACTCATGATGCTGCAAAAACGTCAATACATACTGCCAGCAAACTGCTCAGCTCTGCATTTCAGTGTAATGACTCTGGCAGAGATGCTGTTCCAGTAGTCACGCAGATCAGCTGCAAAAAAAGAGGGCAGCCTCGAATCAAGGTCTATAATTCATCCGGACTGAAGAAAAAAGTTTGAGAGTAAACTCAATTTATTTTGCAGGCTTAACTTCTTAATTTGTTCTCCGGCCAGTTGTAGGGGTGTGCACAAGAGCACAGTTGTCTCTGTCTGTGTTGGTAGCATAGTCGTACTTCTGCACACCTGTAGTTTCTTTCAGTGGAAAGAGTTGCTCACTCCTTACGAGCCCTAGAGAGAGAAAATACAATACAAAACAAAAACAGAGCTTTAAAAGAAAAAGAGGAGCATCACAGGAAACTGTGCACGACTCCTTCAGCTGAATGTGTGCAAGAAGTGGCAGTGTGCAAAAGCTACGTTTGTATTTCCAAACAATAGCGAATGCGAATATTGTAGAAACGAGTTGTAGACCTGTTCAACTGCACCCATATCTATAGCCTGTCCTCGTAGTTGTCTTCACGAAATAAATGCTTCTTGCTTCTACTCTTAACTCCAGAGCAGGAAACAAGAAGTCCAATGACCTTTTCCATAAACCAGCTGGGAGTAGAAGTAGCAGTTTGCTGTTGTAGCTGTGTTTTCCATTTTGTCTCAGTTGCACACCCTTACTGCATGAACCACTGCAAAATTTAGAACTCTAAGTAATTACATTATTAAATGTCTATTTTGTAAAGAAGTGAAGCAGTCTGCTCTCACAGAAGAGCTTTATCACCTGCAAAATAAATATCCATAAATCATGAATTAACTCATGTTAGTGAAATTACTCTCCCTACTGCCCCCCTTATTGTTTGGGTTTTTCTTTTCCTTTTTTTTTTTTTTTTTTCTGTTCAGACCTCAGGTCTGCAAACATCCAGCAGTCAGAGTTTCGGGATATGGTCCACCTGCTGTGATAGAACTGCATTGATTGTTTCTCCTCTGTGTAAATGAAAATGAGTATAAACAATAAAACGCTTTACCGTGTTCTCAAGAGTGTTTGGTAGCTATTGTGTGACTAAAAGGGGTACTTACTGGTTTACCTGGTTTCTCCATATTGACTTTTTAGGTAATGCTGACTTGATGAGTCACTCAAGAAAGCAACTGATGAAGCTGAAATTGCAAGCTTCAATCTGGTCACACCTTTAATAGGCAGATTTGCTTTCATCCTAAGCAGTAATGTTAGATGAAACTCTTATTATTTGTATATAATCCAAAATTAAATTTTAGTTGGTTTTTTTGGGGCATATTTTTCTTAGTCCATTAAAAGTAAACAAAACTTTTCTTAGCACTTAGTGGATACTGTATGCAATGTTTTTTTTAGAGCTATGTGTATGCATTTCAGATTGGGCTGTTATATACTGCAGAAATCTCACCTGATTTAACTACCTATTATTCTTCAGAGAGTCATTTAAGTAATAATGATTATTTACCTAATTGAACAGTAAAAAGGAACCTGTGCCTCTGCAAGTGCATTAATTGTAAAGAGGGAGACGTGTACATAGGCAAGAGAAACTGACAAGATATAAATTCAAGTAATGGAAAGTAAATGATTTCAGTAATTTGAAGAAATCCAGAATACTTGCCTTCAAATTGCATATATATGTAAAAACGAACTACTATAATAGGCTTTTAGAAAGTGCCACCTTATGTTATTAACAATAAATCTCATTAGAGGAATCTTCTGAAAGAGAAGTTTAATTTATTGAGATGTTTAAATTGCTTTTAAACTTTTTTTTGCATATGTGTGCTGAAGAAGGGAAGAAATATAGCATCTATCAATGCTATTCTTAACCCGTTGTCTGATTAGTCATTTTCCATTGCTGTAGTAGTAGAATAAACTTGGCTTATGTCAAATTGTTAGTGAAATCAAGAGGTTTCTTATTTGTCTAAAAAGGTGGAAGATCAGACCATAAAACTAATACTTTCAGCATTTCCACAGGCAATTATTTGTCAGTGCTATATATCTATATGATGTGAAGCATGATGTGAAGCATGGAGCTTGGGGATTGACCTTCTCTGGTTCCTCGTGCTGTTGGAGTATGTCTTCTTCAACTTGACAGCGGAAACTCCTGGCTCCCTTTTGTGATGTGAGATGTTTAACGAGAAGAGGTGAGGCTGGATATCAAGAAATTTTCTTTCCCAGTTCGTACCAAGGCTCTGAACTTTCTGCACAAACAGCTGTTTCAGGTAAACTGATGCTCACTGTTGGGGCATTGATTGGGTTTGAAGTCAGGCATAGGCCCTGGAGGTGTGCTGGAACAGCTGCTGATTGAAGACCTTGTGCTGGTTGAGCAGTTTCATCCAGATTGGGAAGCCCCTCCCATAGGGAAATAGGAAGCTTGAGGATTTGCATCTGTTCACAGCAAAGAAATGTAGGACAAACACTTCACAGCGCAGGCAATGCAAATATGTGAAAAATGTCCCAGGGTGGAAAGATTCACCAGCGTGTTTGAGGATAGGAAGGGTGACCTGCATGAGCTATTCACTACTTTGTGACTAGCAGAGCTCATACTGGGTAGGTTTTAACACACATCGGTGTTCAAGGAGCAATGGTGATGCTTTGTCTCTTTCCGGAGCTCTAGTGATCTGAGGATGTCCTCCTGCCTCTCCATTCCTCGCCGTGCCTGGCAACTGGAATTTCCAGCAGGAGAGGTTGCTTTCTCAGCTCACTCCATCTCCTGCAGAAGGGCCTCAGAGAGCTGTGTCTCTGTGTTATTTTGCCATAGGAACCTCTTAGCTACAGGTAAACCCCAAAGGTGCTTGAGCCTTTGTGTTTCGGACTTTCATTCCAGAAACATCATGCCTTGCTCATTTATTTGTGGCACTGGGTTCAAAGATTGTCTAAAATGATGGTCTAAGAAATGCCTGCTGGGCACCAAGGTTTGAAGCTGATGGCACATTTGCAAGCCCTTGTTTCCCACTTTTCCTGGTGAGGGGTGTGTTTGTGGCAGTGCTGCTGGCTGTGAGCAGTGTGAGATACAAGAGTGCTTGAGTGGCCGCAGTGGAGGGAGCAGCTGCCTGCAGCCCCATGACTATGCTATTTTCCTAGTATTTTGCAATTGTTCTTAAGAGGCAGTTGATTTTCTTCTTATTAATAAAATACAACTGCAAATTATAGAAATTGAGAGGGAAAATCCTTTGTAATGATCCTTTGTTACCCCCACGCAGCAGCCAAGCCACTCTCTTTTCTGCGTACGTATGAAAAGGCCTCAACTGCTGTGCCAAGGCTCCATGGTACTAAAGGACTTTCGGCTAATTCTCCGGAAATCCATACTACATTCATTACTGCAGCACCTGAGCAAGCAGGACTGGCCTACAGCCTCAGCAGTGCCTCTTCTGTGGCCTACACAAGGCCCACCTGCCTTCTGTTAGCTGGGTGCTGCCACAGCCTTCTGGACTTTGCTTCATCAGAAGGGAATGCATGTTGCTAGAAGCAAGCACTTCCACGTCCCTCTAAAGCAATTCTTTCAGGGGATAAAGTGGCAAGTAGTTATGATATTAGAGAACAAACACTGTGATTTACAGTCACAAATACGGCTGAGTAGAATGGCTAAGGGCAAACCTGTATTCAAATGGTGAAATACCACTCAAATTGAGACTGTAGCAGATGGTGAAGAATGGATTTCTCCAGCAAGGACACAGTCTGCAGTTAAGAGAGAGGACAAGGAAGTCATTGCAAATCTACAATCCGTGACCTGGGTGTAAGGAAAAAAAGAGGTTATTATTTTTGGGTTTCAGGACTCCAGCGGACAGGTGAGCACACAGTTTTGGAGAGAACAGAACCAAAGAGATGTAGGAAAATTGCAGGTGTGCATTTATTCAAAAAAATAGGCTGACTTCTCTTTGTGTGTTAGAAACATTTTGTCTTTAGAGGAACCACATATTTGACATACGTGCTTAAAAACCTGACTATATCTTACCAGGAAGTTTTATGGCTTATATAACTTTGATGAAATATATATATTTTACCTATCCCAATAATTAGTATATAAAACAAAATGTATACACAGTTCAAGTGAACTTTTCTATACCAGCAGGCTGGTAATAATAAGGATCATGAAATGTTTAAGCTCAGAATGATCACATAGAAAAGCAGGCTGAAAATGAAGCTTTTTAATCAATCACATATTAAGCTTGAAAGATGTAATATAGCAGGCAACTCAATAGATGAGGTGAAGAGGAGATCCACAGGATATCAAATTTACAATACAGAGATCAAAATCTCTTACTGAGTCATTTTCAGGAGCTGGAGAAAGAAACGCTTTGCTGTTCTTCTCAGAGATCAAACTCCTTGCAGTCATCCTTATAAAGGAACAAGACTTTTTTTATTGTCTTTATACAAATAATGCTTTGAAGGCTATAAAACAGTCAGAGTTCATGGCTGCAAGGCTTTCACTGAGTAATCATATGTTCTGTCTTTTAGGCTGAATGGTCGTGGAATAAAAGAAAAGACAGGAACAGGGTATCATTATGTAAAATAACCCATTTTCTGCATTTCTTTCCCATAGAGAACCAAGGCAAGAACTCCAGTTAAAAAAAAAAAATAAAANTCATTTCTAAAAATCTTGATATTCCCAGATTATATTATCAAATATATAAAATTATTATCAAATATTATCAAATTAACATTTATAATAGATTCATTCCTGATTTATTTTGGGGCACACACTTTCCAAGCTCGGCCATTCTTTTCCCCGTAGACTTAAAATTTCATTTACTTGATGCTATTTTCTACTTGCATGCTATATTTAGAACATGGGTCTCATTTGGACCCAGCTCTCAAATCCAGCTCCTGAAAGAAATATTAGGAGCATTACATTTAAGATGTTAAGACATTTAGCCGGCAAGGCTCTTGTTTCTTATTTACAAGAGAATGCTGACCTTCCTTGAACTCTGTTCCTAGAAGAATTTGCTGTAGAGTTGAGGGGCGCAGATACGACATAAACAGGACCATACAGCAGTTCAGGCCTTGCACAAAACAACAAAGTGCATTCACACCATAGTAACTGGCCTTGGATATGAAATCCAGCAAGCAACTTGTTCTGAATCCTTGCAGTTCTCTGATGCTCCTCTGCTAGGCTCCACGTGCACATAAGATCTTGCTGGAAACTGATTGGAAGCCCCTTGGTCCCACTAGTAGCTAATGACTCCTGTGCTCTCACCCTTGGAGACATACATGCCTGGTTCCCAGAACATTTCCCCTACTTTCCAGCTAGTGTGGCTTCATCTTTGCGACCGATCGTGCTCACTTATGCTGGTCTTTCCAGTTGCTGCATCTTGGGTACTGCAGTCCTGCTGATTTGTGGATGTCCAACCCATGGGTTTACACACAGAACAGGTTCCTTGCCCAGGATAGAAGTTAGAAATTGAGTTTAATAAGATGTGACAGACTGCACTGATCAGGCATGGGGCATGGCTAGACTGTGATATAACCAGACAACACAGGGGCAGCCCCTTTTATCTCCTTATTACCATCTCTTGTTCCTCGTCAAACCCCTTTTAAGCCTCTCTTTCTCCACCTTCAGTTCCCCCCCTAAATATTCAACTCTAAGTCTTGTTCAAATCCCAAATGCTCTTCCTTGTATCTCATGTGTCCCATACCATCATCAGAAATCCCCTTCATTCCAGAAGGTGCTCCTGTTGACTCATTGTGATGGGTTTCAGGCCTGGACACGTGGGTTCAGGCTTTTCTCCTAAGTCCTGAATTTGGGTTTCCCACTTCTTATGAGTCCTTAAATTGGATTCCCCTGTACCACTTGGCACTGTGCTCCTGTGCTTCTCTAGGCTTATGGAGATGGGCTTTTGATAGCTTCACCCACCTACCATCATCTGTTTGTGTTCATTTCATGGTAGTGGTTGAGGGGTCAGAGGTTTTCAGCATGTAACCTAACAAATAGATTCATTCTATCAAGAGAAAATGAGAAGAAAGCATGAGTATTCAGATCTATTCTCAGCAGAGGGACCCTGAAGAATCAAGGTCCTCCTGTGTCAGGCCAGATCTAGATCTTGCGTATTGCAAGTTGAGATATTACATACCAGACAGATAGATCTGAAGCACTTTTGTGTAAGCTTTCTGCACTTTGATGTATTCCACACTAAAGGAAAAGATGATTGAAGGAGTTATCATACGTTAACGCGCTTCTTTTATATGCTTGCACTTTGGTTCTTATGTTTGTTCCTTATGAGACTGTCAGTAAGACATTGGGAAGGTATTCACACCTGGGCAATGTATTCACGTATTTAAATACTCACAAGCTAAATCAAGATACCGATCACTTCCTTAATTTCAAACACAAGTAAAAGGTGATCTCTAAAGTCTTTGATTTGAGGCCTCACAGAAACCTTGGGAAGAGGAACTATAACCAAGTCCCAGAAATACACTATTCAACATTTACACTAGATAGGCTGGAAAATCAACAAGCAAAGAGGAGTGATGCTGAGAAGGCCAAAGTAACATAACACTGGACAAAATAATCCTGATTATGAATGCACATATAGAAGTCACAAAAATGACCTCTTTTAGAGATGTCAGGGAGTGATCTGTGGAAAACAGCTGTACTCAAAAGAACAAACAAAATACTGGATACAGAATACAAAGCAGAAGACAATATTAGTCCACTTTGTAAATTCCTGTATCCTGTGTTCTGTGCACTACAAGAAGGTCAAACCTATCTCAGAAAGGATGTAGTAGAACTAAAAAACACTCTGGAAAAACAGAGTATCATCAGTGTGTGTTTGAAGCCTCTTTTGGACACAAGCAATTCTGCATTCACAACCAAGACAGATGAACCAGTGCTTGAGGCTTGTTCCTTAATTAACAGTGAGGCAAGAGAAAGCAGGAACATTCAGAGGATAAACATTATTACAGGAAATGACACATTTCTCAGTGCTGTCCTACTCAGTCTCATTCCACTGTGCCTGAAAATCCTGAGGAAAAAATTCTGATGCTTTTTCTTGTCTGTAGTTGTCTGGAGGAATGCTGATTCCCCAGCCCAGCCTACCCTACTTCTGCTTTAGGCAGCAAGGAATTAAGACCCTTGACTATTCTGTCACAGTTTCCCGGCTTGACTCCTCTGTTAGACGTTAAGTTGCAACTAAAATGGATATTGAATGACACAGTAAAGATTGCGTTCAAAGCAAGCATCGCCTTAGGTCTTTCAGGGGGCATGTGAAGAGTGAGGTTGCTGGAGCTGGTGAACTACTTTGCAATTCCAGGGACTGGTTCCCAGGGCTCTCTACATGTTAAGTGGCTCTCTACATGTGCAGAACAACTGTATATTTGGAAAAGTAATCACCCTGCAGTTTTCCAGAACTTCAGACTCCCAGCCAGTATGAGGATAGAAGGCTTGCATGTGCTTTTCTGTATTGTTCCTCATCTATATACGATTAGAGGGCATTAGCTTTCACTTACAAAGGAAGGATTTTATATCTTCTCTGTTTAATTAAATTGCAGACCTTTTCACCAATACATAAATTGGCACTGCTATAACTCAGCTTCCACAGAAAACAGTTGGATGTCAACACCCTGTAGGCTACTCTTGCACAGCTAGTCTTTTAAACAGCACTATTTATTTCAATTAAATAAGAGTTAGTAGGACTGGGAATTCTACATTTTACTTTAGGAAAAGTGAATTGATTTCTGTATGAATGACATGTTTCAGTCACACTTCAGTTAAAGTATACAAAATATTCTGAGAATTTTGCCAACAGATATAATTGAGTTCCTTTAATCAAGCTTGGGATAAGGTCCCAAAGGGATTCTACTATGCTTTTTCCAAGCTGCATGGTTACCAGTTCATTATATAGAATGAGGCTCTTCACATTCTTTCAACTTCCTTTACATGAGGGGTTTTTGTCTGAGTGATATGTGGATTAAATTCTCGAGTTAGCTAGAGAAACCATTTATTTTTAAAGGATAAAAATTCAAAAGATAGTAAAAATATGACACAGTGCTTCCATTTGTATTTAATGAAGCATTTGTTCCTAAGCAGAGGAGTAACACTGTGTTTTGTTTTGTCATAAATGAGATTTAAAGAAAAAAAAAAAAATGGAGATTTGAATGCTCTACAAATACTCCTAAATATTTAATTTGATTATTTGAAAAGTTGCAACTTTAGAATTCACCTTTTTCCAACTGATACTTCATGTACTTCCCTTTCCATGTCTCATACCTTCTTTAAAAAACACCAAACAATGAAACTAAAAATGACATGATATCGGAAAGGTTCTAGGCAAGGAAAACAATGTATTATTTGAAAGACTGCCTGACTGTGGTAGTAGCTTTTTGTTCGAGGGACCTACATTTGTCATCATGAGCACTTCCAAGTCCCATGGAAAACTTTTAGGGCTGAAAGTCCCATTTAACTCCAGACTTCATATTTCCTCATTCTCTGGATTAGTAAAGACATGTAGTTTTTCAGAACTGTTGCACAGTGCATGTTGGCAATCTCTGATTCCTTTTAATACATGTGATGGCTGCAATTCAACTTTAAAATAATGCACAAAAGGCTGCTGGAGACAGCTGGGTTAATATCACCACCTTTGGTTGAGGCAGCATGTCCTCCGTTAGTGACAAAGATTCTCAAGTTGGGAACGACTTTAGATCCCTGATGGACAGTATACAATGACATTATAGCTGTAAATAGTCAGAATTCTAATTCCTAGACCTGACCACACAGTTGTGTTCTTGCAGGAATAATTCCAGCTTTACACATCAATCAGCTGCAGTGTGCTCCCTCTGGGGAACCATCTGGCACCCGCCTCTCACAATTCTCACACCAGGTCCAGCAGGCCAATTAAGGCTTGTGCGAAGCTGAGGGATGTGCGGGGTGGCTCCCTGTTCCTATCCTGTCAGGAATATTGTGATCAAAAGAAACAACAGATAGAGAAATTCATGTTAATTGCTTGACCTCTGTGAGTGCTTTAGCAGCTCTCCATCCTTACTGCTTATGTACCATGAACTTCAGTTTTCCTCAGAATTCTAAAATGCAAAGCAAGAAAAACTTTAAGAAAAGGAAGAAAAGTATAAATGTTTAGATGTTCTTCTTCAGGGACAAGCACTTTTATTCTGGTCCCCATGTTTTACTGCTCTTCACCTTCACAAGGTAGTCCCAGTGGCTACCAGAGCTATATTTCTCTTGTCCTGCACTGTACCCACATGTCCCACAGTTGTACCTTTCTCATGTGCTGCCTCCTCAGCTGCCTGGGGAATGTGCTTCCTAGAAGGAACTGTCAGCTGGATCTGGGAGCAGAGGAAAGGCAGACTGGAGTTTTACCTGCATTTATCTGCCTCAGTGCCTCTCTCTTAAGGAAGGCCATTCCTCTTCCTTTGGAGAAACAAACATTGTTATCATCCTATACTTTTCAGAGCACATTTATGTCAACCCTATAAAGAGCTGATTTCCAAGGGAGTAGGAATTTTTCAGAGTCACTTAGTGCATCAGAAACAAAAATAGTGGCAGTTGCAGCCTCCCACCCTATACACAGTTGCAGAAAACATGACAAAAAGGATTATTAATCCTTTTCACTTTCAGATGCTGTTGCTGTCTGCCCTGTTGCAGGCCAGACCTAAAAGTTCAGGAATTATAGTACTCTTCCTGTCATCATTTCTCTTCTGTGTTCCTCAAAGCGAATTATCTTCTGTAAGTTGCATTTCTATTTTTCATTGAAAATGATGCTGATGGCAGCTGATGATTTACCTACAGCTCAACAGAGAAACAAAAAGTACAGTTGATATCAGAACAAAAATATAAAGTGATGCAGAATTCAGGCCTACTTCACAACTGGGCAGAGCAGCCCACTAGTCTTCTAGCTTACAACTCTGTAGTACTGCCAGTGGTCTTCCAGTTGTGAGCGCCAGGTGCTGTCCCAGGGCTCTCGGGTTGCATGCATACTGTTCTCTACCTTGCTGTATGCCACAGACATTTTTTAACCAAGTTTTCAAGTTCTATTTCTCTGTTACCATCTCTCAGATCATGTATAGATTATCTCAGGATCCTGACTTTGGGGAACATCTGAGCTGGAGGGATAAAATATATTGCTGTTTGAAGAGCTACCTTTAAACCTGCTAAGGCTAGTTAAGATAAGAAAACAGAAGTACTTTGTACATATGTCTACTTTAGACAGACTAGTGGAAAAGCCTTAAAAACAATGCAAGAGCGCAAGGAAATAACTCTACTCTTACCTGTCATTTGTATTAGATACATTTCTTCCTTACACTGTACAGATCGGCCAGGACACTCGCAGAAGCGTCAGACTCCACTTTTTCTTATACTCCAGGCATGGATCTGAGCTTTGTTGGCAGACCCAACTCTTACAAGTTAGGCCGACATTCTAAGTAATTGCTTCACCCCTAACTCAGCCAGGAAAGGCTTCTCATAACTCTTTCTACTTCCTGACAAAACTGTTATCTGTTTCCTCCAACTTGCAAAATTCTACTCTCTTTTGAGCCTTGAACTTTTCTAGCTCTCTGGGTTGTCTAGGCAGTAAATAAAGACAGTTCATTTGGTCTTCTGTGTTTGAGTAAGCCATTAGAAAACCACAAGTCCACCAGTAATGCTTCTATTCAACAGAGAACTCCTCAGAAGAAAACCTCTCCATCCTTTGATCCTCACTTTTCACATGTATACATTAACCAACACAGAGTACATAGCAATGCAAATAAAACTTGATATCATAGGAGTAAATCCTGTCTATGGATAAGGATCAGGGGGATGTTCTTTAGGGGTGACATCGTAGTGGGGGTCTGTTATTGACCGCCTAGTCAGGATGAAGAGATAGATGAGGTGTTCTACAAGCAACTAGTAGATGTTGCACGATGGCCAGCACTTGTTCTCATGGGGGACTTCAACTTCCCTGATATATGCTGGAAATATAATACTGCGCGGAGGAAGCAGTCCATGAGATTTCTAGAGTGTGTGGAAGATTGCTTCCTGACACAGCTGGTGCAAGAACCTACCAGAAGAGGTGCCTTGCTAGACCTGCTCTTCACTAACAGAGAAGGACTAGTAGGAGATGTGAGGGTTGGGCATTGTCTTGGCCAGAGTGACCATGAAATTCTGGAGTTTGCTATTCTTGATGTCGTCAAGAGGGTGACTAGCAAAACTGCTACATTGGATTTCCGGAGGGCAGACTTTGACCTGTTCAGGACACTTGTTGCAAGGGTCCCTT
>VXAB01013785.1:110617-229976 GCA_013399175.1 Odontophorus gujanensis
GCTGAGGGAGCTGGGATTGTTTAGTCTGGAGAAAAGGAGGCTCAGAGGAGACCTTATTGCACTCTACCACTTCCTGAAGCGGGGTTGTGGTGAGGAGGGGGTCGGCCTCTTCTCCCAGATTGCTAGTGACAGGACGAGAGGGAATGGCCACAAGTTGCGCTGGGCAAGATTTAAATTAGATTTGAGGAAACATTTTTTCTCTGAAAGAGTGGTCAGGCACTGGAATGGCCTGCCTAGGGAGGTGGTTGAGGCACCATCCCTAGCGCTGTTCAAGAAGCGTTTAGATGAGGTGCTAAGGGATTTGATTTAGTAGCTTAGTGGGTAGGGATGGTGATAGGAGGATGGTTGGACTAGATGATCTTGTAGGTCCTTTTCAACCTAATGTATCTATGAATCTATGAATCCATACAATCAATGGGTCTGTGTTATGGAAATTGTTACCTTACTTTAATTGCCTTATGCATGTTCTTCAAGATGGTTGTTAAACAGGCAGGCTGAATGTGCTAATAAAGTAGCAGTCTGCCTTGTGGGAACTTGAGGAAGAGAAGGAGAAGAAAGTGAAACTGTACTTCGATCCTCAGTATTGTGTGGTATCACACATATGAAATGAGAAAGAATGCTTCCTTACAGAGATGAACCATTCTGCATTGAGATGATTCAGAAAGAGGTTAACTTTTCTTCTGTACTCTTCCATGCACAAGTAGGTTTGCAAATGGAGAAGAAAGACCTGTGGCAGATGAAGAAACAGTCATGACAAGATCAACCCTGTTTAAGTGAATAGTAGGAGGTAAGATTCCAGCCAAATCTAAGAGAATGAGGTAGAGCATAATTGCTCTTCAAATTTGTTCAGGGAGAACATATACTGTTAAGAGCAATCTTAATGATGTATTAAGATTTATTAATAATGTATTCTATGTCTGACAACTGTTATTTATAAAGTAAATTTATTTTACTCCATAATCTTGCCCAGCAATAGATCTGGATAGTCATCTGGTATTTGACAAGATATTCCATACGCTGTTTGCTACAAACCTTGAAAGCATAGCACAGATTGATACAGCAGCAGCAAGAGGAACAAGAGAAGAACATGAAGGTTGAAACAATTAAAGGAGAAGGTATTTTTTCTCTTAAGGGAAAAAGTTCATTGAGCTCTTCATTTCTCTTAAAGAGTCATTCAGTGTGTTACCTGAAAATGATTACTTGGCCAGCAACACAATTGGATGTAGGGTGAGGATACTCTAAAATCGAAAGAGAAAATATTTTATCGAACTGTGGAATATTTTATTTTGGAATTAATTGGCAACACAGATTTTGGTAGCTGCTACCCCATCTTCAAAAACAAATAGAAGATCTATGTAATATACAAAGCTGATAATGAAGATTACATGTTCTAGAAGGTCGTGATACATACAGGCACATATGACAACATTTGCCTTAATGCATCTCTAAGCATGAATAAAACACTGAGTGGGTGTGAGCCTAAGGAATTGAAGAGAACAGATGTACATTTTATTTTATTTTGGCATCAATATTTATAATTTACCTGTGTACTGTTCTCTCTTTCATTCCATTTAGCCCTAGTAGAACTTTCTTTATCTTTGTACAGCCTTTAAGTTAAACACTTTCTTACTTTAATTTTACTTTAAAATATACTGATTAATAAAAGACCCCTTTTTCACTTTAGTTCTTGATTTTCTTAACCTTTTTTTTTTTCATCTGATTTAAAGGTTATTTTAAACTTCTTTTTCATACTTGCATTCGCCACTTGCTTTCGTAATTATCAGTGAGAGAAAAATCTACCACTGAGTCAATGGAAGGTTTGATTTGTGTTGCTGGAAGGAAGCCATGCGCTTAAACTGGTAGCTGATGGAGAGGAATGAAGTTCTGAAGACTTGGATGAATTTGTTCCAATGAAGGCGATTAATGAGAAAAACTAAAGTGTGGGACAATCTGATGGCTATTGGCTCTTGGAGAGGTCTGGACCTCTATACCCTAAGGAGTTGAAAGTGGCAGCTCTTATGCTTCACACAGTAGAAAATGACAATAAGGTCATGATCAAGAGAAGATTTGTCACTGTCAGGAATTCCTGATTCTAGAAGAAAGGCTGCCCATTCTCTCACAGTATTCTGGGGTATTGATTTTAATCAAAAACCGAGTTTTAAATATATAATCCATCATAGTCTTATTGAAGTCAACAGTGAAACCTCCTAGTGGAGTCTCCTCTAGAGACATTCAAGACCCACCTGGATGCCTACCTGTGCAACCTGGTCCAGGGAGCCTTTGGCAGGGAGGTTGGACTAGATGATCTCCCTTCCAACCTCCTACAATTCTATGATACTGTGATTCTGTGAAAGTCACGTACTTACAAAGCAGGCATCTTAGGTAAGAGCATGTCTGCCTCTCATTTATGCAATAATAAGGAAATACATACCACAGCTGGAAATATCGAGAACATAGGGTTATGTTTGGTTGTCTGGTTTTGAGATTAGGTCAGTAAATTCATGCTACGACTGGCTTAGTGAAGCATTTGTATAATTCATTAGTAATTCTCATCATAGCCTTTGGCTTGGGCTGTCTGATATCACATGGGTTCTGGTTGAGGTGGAAAAGGTGCTCAACCGCAGAAAACACCAAACAAGCTGCATTTTAATGTTCAGTTGTTAGAAGTGTGGCTGTAGATATGACTGGATATTTGAAAATTATATATTTAGGTCATGTGTGGAGGGGAATCTGAGGTATGGTTGTTTACTTGAATGTGACCTTTATCTGTGAAAATACAGTAAACGATGAAGGGTACAACAGTTACAAAGTCTTGAAAGCCCTCCAAGTAGCTTGTTTGTTGTTACAGTATACAAGAGTGACTTAGTCAAAACAATGAGCTAAGAAAACTAACTTTGCAGCTGACAGACTAGAAGCAATGCAAGACGATATTTGTCAAAGTCAGAGAAAATAATATTGTGGAAAGTAAGTAGTAAGATAGTGAGTGGTGTGGTTTTAAGTTTCAACTGTGAAAGAAGTGCTACACAAAGAGAACTGCAAAGTAGACAAGGAGAAAGAGGTTAAATCCAAGAGAATTCCTGATTGTAAGTCTTTGTAGCATTTCCCACAGCGATAAAGCTCTCCTCTCCCAAGGAGAAAGACAGGATTCTTCTTTGGATATATTGCATTTCAGCTTTAAGTCTTAAGTCAAAGCACTAAGAGGAAATGTCAACGTGACAGTTTAGTTTGGAGGAAATGAGAGACTTCTATGGATAAATCATCAACCTTGAGCAGGTAGATGAATTTTTATTTACCAATATGCCTTATTCATATGCAGAAATCATTAAAGGAATAAGACTGTGAAGACTTTGCTAAGTGTTGGGTCGTGGAAAAGATGAATAGGAGTCTTCAAAGCTCCACTGCAGGAAAAACTGTAGAGGGAGGAGGCTGACTGGAATAAGATCAGGTTGCAGACCCCAAGAAGAATTGCTTCTTCTTATTTTTTTTGCTGCTAATTAGAAGACAGTAACAGGATGGGCTAATTATCATTTTTACCCTTTGACCACAAAAATTATTAGAGGCTGTCTTGAGATGATTCTGAGGGGAGCACAATAAGGTACAAATTAAATCATAGGAAAAAGGAACCTAGAATACATACTGTAGACAGCAGCGGAAGGTGGACAACTAGTGATGAAATTATTGGAGTAAAGAGTGAGAAGGAGTCCAAAGCATAGAGGTAACAGCACTTTTATCTATCTTGTCTCTTACAATGATGCTTTTAAGGCA
Source organism: Odontophorus gujanensis (assembly GCA_013399175.1). Lineage (NCBI taxonomy): Eukaryota > Metazoa > Chordata > Aves > Galliformes > Odontophoridae > Odontophorus > Odontophorus gujanensis. The sequence goes on from VXAB01013785.1 coordinate 114,383, forward strand.
AACATTTCTTTCCTTATTGCCATGGTTTCATGGTTTTTCATCAGTATTCCACATCATAATATCATGCAGTACACTGGGAATTAAAACGTTAATGCTGCAGTTCTGTGGATTGTTTATATACTTCATGAGTTACGGTCTCTTGATCTCAGAAGAGAAGAATGATCATGTATATCTTTTGCTTGTAGTTTCTATATCATATGGCTACTGACAATCTGTTTCATACCTCAAGAAACATTCTGTCTTACACTCATAGGTGCTGTCATCTGCAGAGTAACATCAAAATCAAAATAATCAATTGATCAAATAAACAAATAAATAAATAAATTTAGCAACATTTTTTTTCCTTTGTTTATTTCTGTTCTGCACGGGAATGGATAATTTTTTCCTATGTTTGTTACGCTCCTGCCTGATGGAGCGAAGTCAGCAGTATCTGCAAGGCCTCTCTGGTCCATGAGGAGCAGGGCTGCAAGGTGTAGATGGTTCCCTTTGCTTCCTGTCTCGCAGTGCACCTACATACCCTCCACTCTGCAGAGGGCCAGAGGCAATGCAGGGCATTAGTGTGCAGAAGTGGGAATCCTATGGGCACAGAAAAAGCAGAATCAGTCCTCCTGCTCATAACCTTCAGTAGAGGGTCAAAGGCCCACACGAAGAGTAATTCCTCCTCCTTCCCTAGTGAGATGAAATTGACAGGGAAGCTGTCTGAAACCCTATTGATCACTGTTCAGAAAGTTCAATAGTGTCAGGAAAGTTGCAATACCTTTTTCTTCTTTTCGTATTGATGTTGTGGAAGAAGAAAATGCTTGTTGGCCCTGGGAGGTGTCCCAGTTCACTGACGCTTAGTCTTTTTTATTTTATCTTTGTGTATAATGAGTTTAAACTTGCTGGCAACAAGCTTGTCATTCTTAAGCACTTTTTGTGAAACCCTTAGAACTAATCACCACAGCTACAAGGGATATACAGATGGAAGGCTGAACAAGTCCAGACAAATGGGTTGTTCTTGTTACCCTGCCTAGAGAGGAGGCAGAGGTACCATGATGCTTTCTCTTTAGGGATAACGTGCAATGCCTTCCGATTGCAACCTACTGGGACTGACTACAGCAAGGCCACCTGGACTAACAGTATCAGGGAACTCAAGAAAAGTGAGAAGAGCAACACATGGTGCATACTTGTGAAAAGTCCCTGGAGAGAACTGCAACCTGGACAACTATTGCTGCTGACTGTTCACAGAGGTGAGAGTGGGATTCTTTACATATCCTCTTCGCCAGAGTTTCTAAACACAATCTGGCATCCCATCTGATATCTGAACGTGCTGTTTGTATGTGGGGAAGAGCAATGAAGTGAACTGGAAACTGGACACAAACTTTTTGTCCCATCTGATCTCCTTTGATCCAAATTGAACTACGAGAACTAGCATCCCAGATCAATTTGCTCCCTTTTTAATAACCACTTTTCATCACATCTCTAAAGACACACATCTATACAGATATAAATGGCCCAGTCTTGATGGTGATTAAAATGAGCAGGAGGTTTTGTGGGTCTGTGCCACTAGAGCAAACCGAGTTGATAGCTTTAGTTGACAATGTTTAAAAATCATTAACAAAGACAATAGGTCTGTAAAATAGGTTTAGGGAAACACAAACGCTGTTTTTGAGGAACATGCCCTTCAGGTTTGACATTTTCAAAGTGCAGATTTTGAATTACATGATTGTCTGATCTGACTTTTTGGTGTTTTTGTTATTTGTTTGTTTGTTTGTTTTTAATGGTGATTTTTCATTTAAACAGTAACTGACTATGATGAGACTACGATTTGTGTCAGAGTACTAAGTGAGGCATTTCTTTTGGGGTTCTCTTTGAATCACTGTAGGAAGTTACCACAATTCAGAGGCCACAATGGTTGATGTGGTTGCCTATTTCAATGGAAAGCCATCTGGGCCAGAATAAATTGACTGTGATGGCTATTAAACCAGTTCTGAAGGAGGACACCTGTCCAGGCCCCATGAGTATGTTCTTGGGCTCATTTTTAATTTAAATTACTTGGAAGGAGAGCTAATCAAAATCTCAAAATATTTGACAGTGATTAAATTTAGAATTCATGGATAATTAGTTTGGGGGAAAAAGAGGTTATCTGCTGATGCTGAATTCAATGTATCTCATAGAGCTCCAAAGGCAAATCCTTTCTGTATTCTTCAGAGCTGCTTTTTTGGGGTTGTCATGCAGTGTTTGGGAAGGCACTATATAAGCAAAAAGTACTGTAAGTAAAGATAAGATAGAACATCAGGGCTATGCTTAGACATCTCTCTTATTCTTCTGACCTTATAAAGGCACCTTTGTGGAGCTATTTAACTTTTCAGAGATCCATTCCCATGTAGAAAAGAACAGTTCCTACTGGGAGTTTTGCTGTGCTCCTAGAAACTTCTATCAACTTCCCCAGTAGTGGGAAAGTTCCTAATTGCTTTTAACAATCTCCTTCCTCCCTCCTGCTTTGTTACCTTTTCTTTGCTTTTGACTCCTAAGATATTCTGAAAAGCCTCTCACCTTTCAGAGGAAGCACCGGGGCTGGTACAAAGATCTCCGCAGAGAAGAATATCGGCAGTGTATGTGCTGTATTGATCTTAGTCTGAAGAACTGAGCTATATATTTTTAAGCTCTACCTCCTGGTATCGTATCTCTACACAAATAAAAAAAATCTTGCTATGACTCCTACTCAATGTGGTTGTATTTTTATTTAAATAGGTTGCAGTTCAGACCACACTGCTAACAGCTAGCAGCACTTCAGTAGCAGAGCTGCTCTTCTAGTAGACTCGCTGTATAGCTCCCTCCACCTAGCCAACTAGTCTCACTTTGAGCCTTCTGAGCCTTTGTATTCCTGTGGTCTCCTTTCTGTGAGATACTTCTTTAACACTCTGGTGGAAGGTGGAAGCTAACAATAAATTACCAGTATAAGAATGATTATCAAGTCAAATCCAAAGACAAAGAGTTTAAGGCAAAGGCTCATTGGTTAGACAAGCAGAGGCAAATTAAGGGGTAGCAATATCCCAGTCTGCAGAATTAGCGATGCTGCTAGTGAAGACTAACTGCCTTCCAAGATCCCTGTGAGGAACTGAAGAACACTCAGACAAGAGCTGCATAAATGGTTAGAGATCTGTAAAAACAGTGTTTTTAATGAGAACCTAGGGATGCCTGATACATTTTCTATCACTTCCTCAAAGCTTATTATTTGAGTAGGTGGATATTAATTTTTACAACCCATGGGCTGAGCAATCAGGGCATGATTTCTTACCATGGAAGTCGGGTGGAGCCTGAGCGCCAGTAACAAGACAGCTGTGGGGATTTGGGCATGCTGCTCCTCCTGCTCCTGGGAACAGGAGGAATGAAACTGACGCTCTGAAATGAGGCTTTTTTCTCATCATAGCAACATTAATTATCCCATAAATGATTCCTTTTCTCAGGAGAGGCAGAAACATGTTGTCTCTACATGATCTTAACCATGTAAATGCTAATATCTGTGATGCTGTTGCCTTCTTGTACTGTCTTCAAAAACTCCCAGTCTGGCTGAATCCGAGGACACAGGTCTGAAGGGGACCAGGGTGGTATTTAGGTCTCCCAGTACAGAGCTGGAACTTGGTCAGAGCACACACAATAAAGCTGACCTGTGGCATACCCTGAGGGTTGAGCTATTCCTTATACTCACTTTTTCTTCCACTGGAACAATAACTCTTAAAATAAATTTCTCCTTTGAAACATTTTAAGGAGCCCAGACAGATCTAATCTTTCTTCCTGAAACTTATTATTTTGCTTCCTTTTCGAAGAGACTATTTGATCATTCTTCTCAATTAAAGTAAGTGTTTCTACTTCAGCTCCTTGGAGATGCAAATTTCTCTTGCTAAAGAAAAGTCCTTGACTAGCTAATTAATAACCCTTTGCAGCTATGAGTAGGGAAAGATCTTCCCATTTCTCCTCCCTTTTTGACTCTAACATGATGGAATGTATCTTCAACTATATTTTATATTATTTAACATATCTGATAAAAACTTATAACCATGAGAAAAATAGATAGGCTCTTGACTGAAAGCAGACACAGTGGTGATTAACCACTTTGGGGTGATGGGATCCCAACAAACTTCTATTGAGCATGTACAACAGTATGCTGCAACACAGTTCCTTCAAAGGAGGACAGAGAGCAGTGATGGACTCAAGAGATTCTGATATTTCAGTGATTCTGTGGAGGCAGACCATCACAGAAATAATGTTATGAACATTATGTAAACCATAAATGTTCTCAGCAAAGAGCATTAGAATATCTTAGCAAGCTTTGATTAGCTTAGACAATTTCAAAACTGTATAGAAGCAACTACTTTTCTGTAAAAGCTTTGGAGTAAACTGTGTGCTTTTTGCCATATCTTTTATTCTTATCTAATATGGAGGTGTTTTTCAGAATTAGCAGGCATGCAATTCAGTGAATATTCAGTGGAACTATCACACGATCACACTGAATAGAGCTTACTGTATAACAAGGTGGATGGTCCTTCCTGCCTCCTCCCTGGGAGTTTAGTGACATTGTTAAGAGCTTTATATCATCATCTGTTTGCTGTTTCTGTCTGTGTGGTGCTGTTATAGGGAAGTTCACTTTACTAAGAATTTTAAGATACTGATTAAGATCTTTTTCTCTAGATTTTTTCCCTATTATCAATTGACAAAGTAAGTTTTGTCTTAAATTGTATTACCTCAGTGCATCAGTATTTACCCATGATGTTTTTGGATAAAAACATTGCCATCATCTCAATTTTCTCAACAAGTTATTGACACATCAGTAGAAATCGTTAAAAAGTAGAGTATATGTCTTTGCTCTTCATGAAATATTGAATGTGTTCCTGCATGAACTAACAGAACTGTTCTGCAAGCCATCCGGAGTAACACAGTTTGGTAACTGAGATCACTTTGGCTCTAGGCAAAACAGGCAGTGCCCCAACTTTGCAGTGACCAAGTTCAAAGTGCTGAGAAAGTAGAGAAGATGCACACAATAGCCACAAACACACAGATTCTAGCTCATTCTGTGTACATCAACATGCATACATGTTAAAAATATGCTGTAGCCACCTAATTTTGAAGAAAGGTGCATATTTTTCAAGACTGAATTTTCTAGTATGTAAAAGATCTGTCAATCCATTTTTTTGCACTTTTTTTTCTTTTTTCTTTTTTAAACTGCTGAACTCTGTTAACCTTTAAAAGTGGTTTAATTAAAAAAGCTTTTAAAGCCTCAAAATTTTTTTTCTAAGTTGATCAAAATTCTGGCATTTCAGTGTGTCTGGCATTTCAGAATCCTAATTTTCATCAGCACAAAAATCAATAACGCCATCCATCTCCGTTGAGATGTATTTATTATATTTTTTTTTTCCTCCAGAAGATAACTTGAGTGTCAAGCAAGATTTCAATATGAAATAATGGAAAATATTTGTTGTGACTGATTATTAGATATCTCTGATATCTTTGGTTCAGAATCACAACTTCATTTCTCTCAAACATTTCACAGCAATGGATGGAGAAACTCAAGGGCCTAATAGCAAGCATAAATTCTGTTGCAGCAGGTTACCTGAGTTGTTGAGTTTTTGTATTACATAATTCTGAGAGATGGGTTTCTGAAATAAAATGTCATCTGCTTCTTCTTACTTTTCCTTGTTTTCTTCTCTAAGAGAACAACAAGAAAACACGCTGATTCTGAAAGGTGGTCCCTTTGAGGCCCATCTTTTTCCTCCATCTCTCTATAAAGACAAGACATGAATTTGTAAGTGAGTTATCAGACCATTCAATACACAGTACATCAAAGGAGCCAAATAAACGCACTTTCATTTGACACATCTTGACGTAACTGAACGTTTGAAATTTGAATTCAGATTTACCAGAACACTTCTGGGACCACAGCCAGAAGTAGCTGACAGTCATATTCTCAAATAACTTTCTCTGTTTTCTCCAGGAGAAATTTATACACATATCATAACACTATGGTGCGTTGTAGCCCCCTTATTAACGGGATATGGGGTAACACACATTCTTGTCAAGATGGATCAGAATAAAACAAGATATTCAAACTTTTTCATCTTTGTGAAAGAAACAAATCATTTCACAACATCTTGACAATACCAGCTGTCAGCCAAAAATTACGTAAAACAAATCAGCATCAGGGCTTTAATAGTCTGTAATATTTTCATATTTTTCATATATATTTGCTTGTTATAAGGGTACTGTAACATAGCAACTTTGCCGTCAATCAATACATAAAGAAGATATTCACTGCAATTTACTCTTTAAACTTGCTGGAATTTTCCAGACTTGGCCTTAAACCAAGAGGAAAATTTGATTTTCATAGGGCCTTTGCTACATGTGCTTTTGGTTAAAAAAAAACCATTGCATCTGCTCAGAGACCAATACCTGGAGGGCAATATTATCACATGAATACAGAGAGATCTGATTAGACAAGAGTTGCTTAATATATGGCATAACTCAAACTGTAAGGAAAATTATAGATAGATGCAATTTAAACAATCTTTACTGCATATTAAGTTTGGATAAACATATGAAAGCTATTAAACTGGGATTTGTTATTCATTTCAACTTGTCACTTGATTTCTAATGTCTATTTAAGATAATAGTAATAAGTTTTTTCCAAGAAGAGTTTGCCTTTTAATAGTCTTTTGACAAAATTTAAATGAGGTCTATTATTTCAGAATTCAAACCACAATGACAAGAAATATCTATGTTCCATGAAGCTATTAAAGTCCTTTGATATTCTAATTCAAAGCTGTCTATGATCAAAATTAAGGAACAATCTGTGTGTAAAACGTTAGATAATGTTCTCCTGAGTGTGAGAATCATTTTCATATCCCTTATAACAAATGAGATGCAAGAGATGTAGGTTTTGAATGATAGGACTGATACGGATAGGAATGATATGACTTGGAAGAAAGGTAGAAAAGAGAAAGGATGAAAGGAAGAACGGTAGAGAAACGTACTCATGGTGTCAGTTTGTCCCTTTCTGCTTGCGGTAAAGAACTTATTTAAGAAAAAGATTATGCTCAACAGGACATTATAAGGCACTCTGTGTGGCAACTGACACTATAAGTGCATGGGTGCAAACAATTTGCCTCATGCTGGGTGTTCCTTCTGCCTGCAGCTCTCCTGTAGTCAACTGGATCTGAAACCAGAGAGCTCAGTGGGCATGCTGGGTGAGAAACTCACTCATTTGTGATGAGTGTCTTGTGGCTGCAGAAATTGTCTGCAATTTTGGACATGGCTCAGGCTGAGGAACTTCTGTTGCCTCACAGCCCAAGGCTGCTGATGACAGTGTCTCCAGACCTGATTTGGAGGAGTCCTTCCTCTTCTTTACAACAATGAGCACCCACTTACTGGGACAAGGAAATTTTACACTCTAGGCACTCACATGGCATGCGGGAACTCAAGAGCCAAGTCCACACTGCTAAATATTTAAATCTCATCCTTATGTTTTGACACTAATTCAATTATTTGTTGCCAGTCTCAGCAGAAAGGCTGACAGCTAAATTGACACAGAAAAAGAAGTGTCCTCTCATGTCTACATATGGTCTGATCAGCTCAAGAGTAAAGAATTTTGATGGGGTTGAAAAGTTTTATTGTCTCTGTATCCACTTCTGCTGTTTCACAGACTATGGAGTTCAGAATCCAGCCATCCTGAACAGGAGATTGTTCTCTGCATTAAATCTACAGTGTTACATTGGGAGAACTGTATTTATCATAGGCAAAACTGACTTTCTGAAAATCATTAATTAAAACAGACTGACTACAGCTTTCAGTAGGCTTGACAGGATTTGATATTTTGCTTTCCATCTTTACCAAGTGCATTAATAGCTTTTAAGACTAAATGATATGAGTGTGCTGGATTTCTCAGCAGTGCATTAGAGACAGACAAAACAGGATTTTGTGGCTTTGCTTACAAACCTGATTAACAGGATAGAAAGCAGCTTTAATAGAACTCTTTGAAAAATCAGAAATTTCTCTCTATCCAAATAGATTAACAAAGGAGTTTGCTATTGAACAGCTAAAATTAAAACTAAATTGGCATCACCTAGATTATATTTCATACTGTATCTTAAACATTTTAATAAACAAATGTTTCAGAAAATATATTTAAAATAAAAAAAAAAATAAATTCTCAGTTTGTATTGTTTAGTACACATCTGCCACTACTAATTTCAACAGTTACCTTTTGTTTTACCTTGCTGGATTGGACACTAGATGGGCAAGTATCCAGTAACAAACTGTGTAAGTGAATAATCCTTGAATACCTCAAGCTCTGAAAAGTCATTTATTCTCATTAGTGAATATTTACAAATAGTAGAACTGAATCTGAACAACTAGACCCAAGCTGAGAAAGAGCCAAAAATGTGAACAACATGTCAAGTGACAGTGCAAGCTGCAAAAAATTTACAACCTTTCCTAAAATCTTTCCCAAATGCAATCACTATTCAAAATTACAATTTTTATCAAGTGAATTTACCTAATTCTAATTTAACAGCAACTCATATTTTTTCTGCTGTGGCTGGTTGACATGATATGGCTGGTCACCTAACACAACTAACAGAAATAAAAATAACTTCATGTATTTTTTCTTATTTTCATTTTTTTCATCTAAGCTAAGCACCATATGAGCTATGGGTGAATTATCTTTCAGTAATGCTGTAGGAAAACAATAGGACAATAGGGCCTTATGCCCAAGTAGTTGGTCATGTACAAGATGATTTAGTAACCAGGCACTGCTTTAGTATCATGGGAAGATAACCAAAATAGCAATCACTATTGTACACACCTAAGATGAGTTAAGTATATCCTTTGATCTGTGTTCCTTAGCACATGTATTCTTTATCCCTTTGATCTCTGTAGGGTCATGTACCCTCTGTCCTCTAGACATGATTGATTAACTTGTTTGTATCGCACTAGTTAAAATTAAACTACTGCATAGCATATATAAACCTTTAAGTCGACTGAATAAAGTTGAAGCTTCACTCACATTGAGTGGTTGTGCTTCCCTACACTTATTAGCAGGTACTCTGACCAAGTGTGTCGCAACATAATGCTAACATAGTAATTTTCATACACATTTCATTTTTCATTCACATACAAGAGACTTGTTTAATGAGCTGCCTAAGATGTAGCATCTTTGCTGAGAAGAAAATTAGGCCACCTTTTATAACAAGATGTAGGGCTGTTGGATTTGTTGGCGTATATTTTATTTAATGGCCATCATCAAACCATTTCACATCCTTATTCTTTTATGGGCTAGTGTTTCAACCCCTGTGCCAATATTATTATTGCTACAAAGCAGCTGGCAAAGTTGACTCACTACAGGGACTGAAAATCCAGGAATGTGTCAGCCTTTCCATGTTACCCAGCTAAGGGCCAAGGACCAAGGAATTTGGGCCAAGCATTAATCCTCCATCCACAGAAGATGAGAGAGATTTGGTAGCTGGGCAGCAGAACTGATCTGACAAATTAAACATGAGTAGGTTGTTTCTGAGAGGATGAGCAAGGTAGATAGGTGAGACAGCTTCCAGGTAAGGAGGTAGCTGATTCCTTGAGCAAGTCGCTATCAAGGTAAGTTGTAGCAAATTATTTTAACCATTTATTGATAAAATATTATTAGACTTCTTTCTTCACTGTCTTTTAGTGCTAGCCAACAGCCATTTAGTTTCATCTTTTTTAGATCAAACAGAACACTGTGAGAGGTAGAACTTCTCACAGCTTGGGACTAAAATCTGCTTTTGTCTATCCTTTCTGGGAATAAGAAAAATTTGCATCTGATTTTGACAGTGAGCTCTGCCTTAAGAATATGCATAAAGATTGCTGTGTTTTGTCAGTGTTCTCAAAGCAGATAAATGAGCATTTACTTCACTGCAGCAGATTTGGTTTCACACAGGGATAAAAGGACTTTGGTGGACATTCCCCATAGGGCACACATTCAGCTTTGCAGTGACATAATCATTAATCTAGCCCACCTCTCACACCTGGTGAGTTATTCAGAAAAAGAATACATAGGCATTCACTGAGCAGGACTAAAAATTGTTTACTCTGTAGGAAACTAAAGTGACCAGTAATGCTGTACCTGCATATTCCAAACACCCCCACCCTCCCACCAACCAGGTATGAGAAATTGCTTCTTTCCCTTATTCTTAATAATATTTGAGATGGCAGCTTTTGATAAGGCTGGCACTTTAGGGAAGCTCTGTAGAAGACTCCTTCCTTAAGTCTTTTCTTGTTGATATTTCATAAGAAACAGTTAGGAGTACTCTCAAATATGAGCAACTCCCTAAAATAAGGCCAAGCCAGCAGAAAGTATTATTAAATTAACCTCATAACTCTCTGTGGAGCCCTTAACACTGACCAGTTGAGTGCATTTCATTTCTATTATATTAGAATCCACTGTAAAGAATTATGTTAGAGTGATTTCATTTTTCCAACAAACCTACTCACCATCTGCATTTGGCAAAACTCGTTGACATCAGTCTTTGTTGCTTAGCAATAAATACTTGTGCTGACTCCAGTCACAAAGAGTGTTCATTACTTTGTCATCCAGACATTTTACATAGCCTTTACGGCCTCAGAAATCATTTATGCTGGACTTCCTGGAAGAGAAGAGTGAGAGCTGAAAAAACAGTATGTGGAGTGAAAGGAAAGATACAACAGTCTTGAACAGGCATTGAATATACATGGCAAAGAACCTCTAGCAGATTCACAAGCTCAATAAAGAGGAAAGAAATACCTAAAGGAAATCAATGCAATACTGTTACTATATAATATTAAAGTAGTTTTAGAGATTGCAAGACATCAACATTCTTGAACACTATTAAAGTGTATGTTTAGTAGTGACATTGATGATTACATTACATCCACGTGTGCTAATCAAGATATCTTTCTTCTGTAAGAATATTTAGCATGAAAATGTGCTTTGTGCTTATATTCTGTGTCAGTGTGTAATCAAGTATTTTAATTTGAACAAAATACCTACAAATTTAAGTAGAGTCTGTGATAATTATTTTGTTACTCACAACTTCAGAGCCATTTGAATTTGACAATAACTTTTTACAGTTATTAGCCCAGAACTGAACTGTGTTAAAACCTTTAAGGAAAGTTTCTATTTTTAGAAAGTTAGGAGAAGAAGTGTTGAAGTTGCAGAATTATAATTCCTGTATTTATTTAGGAGTTACTCTGGCCCAATTTCGTTAGATGTCTAAATGTAAAATATTAACCTTTGGCACTCAGACTAGAGAAGATCAGACTAGGAAGTTCCAAAAAGTTAAAAAGAGAACTGAAAATGAAATGGGTCACTTGCTGTAGAGCATATTCTATTTAATGGATGAACAAGCTAACGAATATGACAATGAGTCATCTGAAGTCAGAAAACAGCATACTGTTAGAATGTCAGCTGATTTATAAACTTCTTAGTTCTTTCTTGTAATTGTGGATACATTATGAAAAAAAAAAAGTTGATAATTTTACATGAGTAGAAGAAAAAATAAAGCAAAATACTGAATATGTAATGAAAAATATGTCATGGACAGAGTATCCACTGCAAAGTGCTACAAATACTTTGTGTGTTTTCCAGGAAACAATAAAGAATTTAGAATAGAATATCTATTTCTGTTTTAAAGCTCATGAGTTTGATTCTTATCTACCAATATAACTTTTTATTTTCATTGTAGACAGGAACTACAAGCCAGATATGTAGATTTAGGCTGCTGGTGAATTACAGCGACACACAGCTGTTGTCCATCCTTCAAGACTAGTAGGGGATACTTAAGGAAGTGAACGTTGTTATAGAAGCTGGATTCATTTGAAGTGTGCAGCAAACTGAGAAGAAAATGTGCATCTTCCATTTTAGCTTTAACACAAAATTTAATTCAAGTTCCCCGCCTGGAAGGCACAATGTTACAGTGTCAAGGCAATAACGACCTGAATTGCCTTGGGAGAAGGAAAATCATGAAGTCCAGACACTCCGACACAGAAATCCTCAAACTGCTGCTCCTACACACCAGGATTTTCTTCAGGAATATGTAGTGCAGCAGTGCATTGTGTTGCAGGGCCATGCTCAGTGTGCTGTGAAACAGAGAACTTTTATAGCATTCAGCTCAACCATGCGTAGCCGTTAAGCGCTGCAAACTTGAAAGTCTGACCCTCAGCCCTTTTGGAAATATCTCCTATTAAATACAACACACTGCTGAAATACAAAGTGAAACATTGTTCAGCTGTACTGAAACAACAAGAGAAAACCTTCTTCAGCATGAAGGAGAAAAACGTGAAAGCAACAGGAAAGAAGGGAAAAAAAAAACAACCCACTGATCAAAAAGTTACAGTCTAGGGAAAAAAAAATGTAGAATTTGAAAGATGACATTACAAGGAGTCAGGGGCTAAGAAAAACAAGAAACCTAAGGTTCCTCTTTTGGCAAGGCTGATATTCTTCAGTACCCAAGAGCATCAGTAAAACTTTTACTGAGTAAAATGCTGACTTTCTAAAAATGCAGCCAAGATGAGAAAACCAATGTATTCTCAGTGAACCATGGGTTATGCTCTGTGCTTCTGAAAAGGTTAAGATCAAGTTGACTGACCAGTCACTCTCGCTCAAGTTTGGAAGAACTCTACTCCAAAACACTGGTTATACAAGAGCTACACTGAAATGTAGCTCTTGTATAACCAGTGTTTTGGAGTAACGTCCCTATTTTGTTCTCTTTACCCACGGCGCTGGAGGCAGGTACTGCTTGTATGGTAGTAGAAGTTGAACATTTCTGCCAAAGTTCTCTAAGTTTTGTTTCTGTGCAACAGATGGCAGCAGAGGGGCAGTCTTACAAAGTGGCATCTAACATGGTAGTGAGGGTGAAGCAAAATTGTGTCACTGAATTCTTCTACACAGAAACAATTGCACCCACTGACATTCATCAGTGCTTGCTGAATGTTTATGGAGACCAGAACAGTGGATGTAAAGCAGTGAGTCAGTGGGTGGTGCATTTCAGCAGTGATAACAGTGATGTGAAAGACGAGACATGTTCTGGATGGCCCTGTGCAGCTGTCACACCATGAAAAAAAGAGCATCTCAATCACATAATTCATGCAAATTAGTTGATGGTAGTGACTATGTTGAAATACAGCGTTTTGAGGCTGAGAATTTTCTCTATCAAGTGATGTTATTACACTGTTTTTATCTGTTGTGGTTTCCATGGAAATAAACAGTAAGCATGCATTCAGTGCAATGTACATTTTCTTATTTCCCCCTGCTCCTTCACTGTTTACCCCCCTCTCTGGGGCAAGTTTTTCTCTTTGACTGTTTCCAGTTACCTTTTCACTACTATTCTATCGTTTAGGAAGGCTCAGAAGACCATCAGCATTGAACATTCTTTTGTGGAAGAAATAAACCCCATGTCAAATTTTGAATTTCACGTTACTTAGGCAGCTCAGAAATCACATAGAAAAATACCATCTCACTCAGTCTGGGTTGGACCAGAAACCAGGTCAAAAAAAAAAAAATGTCAAACAGGATAATCTAATAGTCTGGTCTGGATTTCAAAGTTGCAAGATTAATGAATGGAAGACCTACATCTGCAGCAGCACCTCTTCCTCACTGGGATTCCTCAGTGCCACTCAGGGCACTAGGGAGCAGTATAAAAATTTCATTGCAATATACTGCTGCTACCATGTACTTTCAACTGACTTGCACCAGCAACACCAAGTTGGGTCTTGACATCTTTTTGGCCCTAAGCTCAGTGTTAGCAGTCTCACCACCACTTAGCTTTTCATTTCTTCCAGAAGGAAGCGCTGCTTTGAGTTAGCAGGATGCTGCAGAGTCATTTATTCATTTTGCATCAAGCTAAAGGCAAGAAAACATACAAGAGGGATCTTTGCATACAAGTTATGCTATTAAGGAAATGTGCCTATAGCTTTCTTATATTTCTTTAAGATAAAGCAAAGATTATGCAGTGCTTAGCAGTCTGAGTCAGTGAAATCAGGAGTCTGTAGTAATAACACCAAATCAGACACCACAAAGATGATGTAAAAGGGGCTAATGGGAAAGGGGAGTTGATTATCTATCATTACCTGACTATTTATTTTCCGTTACATATATAAGTTAATAATTTTGCAGTGGTTCATATGGGCAGGTACATCAAAAGGTCTGCTGCAAAAGAATTGTGTGCCTCATATTTTGCCCCTGGTGGAGGTCCAGTTCAAGAGTTTATTTCCTTCTTGAAGGATTCTTCTATACTTTAATCAGCAAAAAGAATCAATGACTCACTGCTTGCCAATACAACTCACACTGTATTTGTTCATTTTCCTAGAGCTGAGATGCTTGGAATAAAAGTAAATGGCTGTTCTCACCACTTCCTGTTCTGATCTTGAAGCGAAGTGTTTCAGGGATTTAATTTGTCATCCTTGACTTCAGTTTCTGTTTATTGGTGAGACAGTCTTGTGACAGGAAATGGTCCTGTCATATAAGCTGTAGTGTGCTGAACTCTTTTTCCAGTTAAGCAGAGATACAAGGGCTAACTTCTGGTTTGTTTCCATTGCTTTATAATAAAATTCTAAATGTTAGACATAACATAGAGCTTAGGGTAAGCTAAAATTTTCATGCCAGTTAAACACAACGAACTGCTTTGCAAATGTGCTTGAAACTATAGTAAGTGTTTGCTATGTGGTTCATGACATGTCCACAGTTTGGAGGGAATTGGTGTTTGTATACTTGTTTTTGAGATTATTATTTGCACTATGGAAGCACTTGAGTGAGAGTTGAGAATGAGACAACATTAGGGTCAGTATATGGACCTTTGCTCTGTACAGGGGAAGCACCTTTAAGCTAATAGTTCACTATCTCAAAATGTCACTGGGTTAATGGAAAATGTTGTACATACATCATTAGTCTCGTTATCACTGAAGTTCAAATCCCACATATAAAACTGTGCACTGAATCATTGTTAATCACCATAACATTCGACTCCATCTATCTTAGTTTAGATAGCACATATTCATCCTGTACATGGAAAATATGGTCTAATTAGTTTCTTCTAATAGAAATGTAAGATATGCCAACAAAGTACAATGCTTGCATTTACTGTGTAAAATATTATGTAACTAAATAACTCTTGAAAGAGAATGGCTTTGAGAAAAGACTTGGAGAAATGACTAAGAAAGTCACAGATTCTGATTCCTTCAGTATCTAATTCTATTAGGCTATAGTTGGTACTTGATCTCTTTTCTCTGTACATTAGTCAATCTATATGGAAAACTGGTTAAAAACAAACAGAACTCTTGAATTTGATCAACTAAGAGATAAAGCATGCTAGTTAAACACATCCAAGTGTGACACTGTGAAAGCAGTCTCTCTGTTCTTTCTGGCAGTTTCTTTGTCATCAGAACAAAAGCTGTGAGAAAATAATGCTTGACACCAACGATTTTTGTTTTTAAAATACCCATTAATAATTACAGTTCTAACAACAAGCATGCCGAACATTTCAAATCCAAATGCAGTGGAGCAGCACTAACAGTTTACTCCTCCCACCACCACCATTAACAAGTCAAGGCTGAAGAGAAGGGAAAAGCTTTAGTTTTTGGAAGTGAGTGGGAACAGAGGTTCTGTGTCCTCCATGCCTGACTTGCTGAATTTTTGCAAAGGTTGCAACTGAGGTAGAGGACCTGTTTTGAGGGACAGATGTGACAGTGATGAAAAGCAAATGGAACACATAAGAGAAAAGGAAAGATAAATTTGACAGGCAGAGTGGGACACGATTGCCAATTTTAACAACGTCTGCCACAGCCAGTGAGCATCAGCTGGCCAATACAACAGAAACTTCTTCAGCAGCATCTCTGCTCAAATCGATCATTACCAGTACAGCTTCTGAGGTGGATGAATAAAGAAAAGCATGCCGAGCATGTCAACTTCGACAGGATGTTACCAGAAGGTTTCCTTTTAACTTTTGATCTAAAGTGGTAGAGTTCTGGGAATTTTTTATGACACTGTGTCTAAATCTGCCCCTCCCCATGTTGACAGGCCTCCCAGTGTGCCCTCCAAACCATCTCTTTGCTTCCTATTTGTGCTCCTGTCTTCCTTTCATCAGCCCAGAATGTATTGTTGGAACTGCTTTTTCTTCTTTGCATGTCATACATCTATACCTTTCTCTGCAGTAACTTTTCTCTGCAGTTCAGTTCCGATAAAATCCTATAATTCTAATAAATAAAGGTTATTATCATTTTTAAAAACTCTATTTTTTGTTTTACTCTGTTTCATTTTGATAATCCTACATGTAAACTGACAAAATCAAAATGGAAATAAGCAAACAAAAAGAATTACTTAATCACAATGAGCATATTATGATTTACAAGACCAGACAAGTGATCAGAAGCAATATTAAAGCTTCCAACAGACAATGTTAGACAAATTATTTAATGACATCTTACTTCTAGGAATATACAAATTTTATTGCATTAATAGAGGATTTTCACCTTCTTGATTTCACGAATAAGCTGATATAGACACAAGTACATCTCAGTATAATAATAATCAAGCGTGGTGGCTTGAAATTCACTTACCGCCTACTGCGATATGCCCAGCGATGTTAAGTTCAGAATTAAGATGCATGCCTGTGTAATTCCTTTGCAAGGAATGAATGTTTTCTTTCTTTGAATGTAAAATGGTTTTGTGGTATGAAGTTGAAAATTTGTGGTACAAAAAGTCCCAAGAAAATAATTGACTTGGTGAATTATTTATTGAATTTACTGAAAATATTGACCTAGATTTAATGTTTCCACATTCAGAACATGGAAAATGAGTTAAAATGGTACGCTGAGCTAGCCTAGAGTGAGACTGTTGTGACATGATTAATTTAAAAGAATGAGTTGTTATGCAAGAAAAGCTGTTTAGTTATTAAAGACTGTGCTTGGGTTATACTGACTTTTTCACAGTAAAGAGAAAACACCTGTGACCTGATCCTGCCAACTATTAGTGAACTCAAAAGTTGTCAAAAAAGAAAGTAGGAGTGATTGGCAGGCTCGGGAGTAGATGAGGGCTGCAGTTCTGGATCTTCTGACTCTGCTTATTCTCCACCATCCCTGAGCAGATCTGGTCCCAGCAGCCCTGCAATGTGGTTTGCTCAACGTCTTCTGTACTCAAATTGTGGATGCCATTAGAAAGTTTGACTCACTGAAGTTCAAAGTACATTAACTCACTGCCAGCCTGCTTCTCAAAAGAGTGGCAGCTAGACCTGCCTATGCCTTTCAGAAAAGAGCATTCAAAAGCACAGAGATCAGAAAGGAAAAACTTATTAAGTATCTAGTAAAAGCTGGAAATGGACAACTGAACAGTTCAGTAATACAGAAAGAATATCAAAGCAAAACTATACTAAGATTCACTGTGTAGTCTGATGCAGGCTTTTTTTCACCAGAAACCTCCTTTAGTGGACAGCAAATAACCAAGTTGATATGTCAGGCCTTCCAAAGAAATATAATACTTCATGTAGAGTACACAGATTCATAGATTCATAGATTCATTAGGTTGGAAAGGACCTACAAGATCATCTAGTCCAACCATACCGCACCTGTATGCATTTTCCTGTGCAGTCATACCCTTCCTACACAGAAAGCATTCTACCCTGGCTGATTTACATGGATCACACAGCTCTTGGGAGTATACAGCATTCATTGAACCAACTTTCCTTGGCCCAATGCAGTGTCATTAAACATGACTGCTGGCAAATATCACCAGAGAAAGAAGATACTTGTTGCAATCTGCCATTTGGTAGGTAGTTTTAACAAATATTGTTTTACAGAAATATTCTCTGTGGGAAGAAGTTCACAATGGAGTCACATTATTTTCAAGAAGAGGAAAAATTATGTAGGCAAATGCTGACCACAAGGGAATGCCCCTTAAGGAGTGGGGGATTAGAAAGTGAGTTGTGGCACTCATGAAAGGAAGTGTTTAAGTGAAGGAAGAAGTCAAAGGGAAATAGAAACCACAAAAATGGTGGGGGAAACAGAGAGGACCTCCAGGAGGATGGGAGGCAGAGCTTGAATGCTTGCTGAAAAGGGATCAGTGATGTGTAATTTGGGCTGAAATATCACTTTTTTCAGACACCCTCCGTATTACTGTTTGTCATTTTGAAATCTGGAAGTGGACAAGGAGGAACAACTCTGGATGTACTGGTAGCTTCAAAGTGATAATGGTTTATAGAGAATGGGAAGGTGGTAGAAAGGATTATCAGTTATAAGAGGAGCATAGAAAAGGTGTTTTCGTCTTTGTTTCATAGGGAAGTTCCCAGGAGTGGGAAGAAATATTTAGAAATCCCCTAATGTCACCCAGTTCTCACTATATCTCCCCAAGCAGCCATGTGAAGTGCCTTTAACTCCTACAATAGCAGTTCCTTTTCATGGAAATGATATCAGGGGATTCAGGGAGGCATGCAATTTGCAAATGCAGACAGCCAGTTATAGCTGTCTACTAGATGTTACTGTCACAGAGACAAATGTCTGAGGCTTCTTCAGAATCAGTGGAGGGAATGAATTGGATCAGCTCCTAGTCTCTGCCTCAGGGTGCATTGAGTTGCTCACTAGACTGATTGGCTTCACAGAAACTCAGATTCTCCTGAACCCCAGAACTGCTGCTGCAGTGTGAGCCAAGCTGTAACACTTGCAAGATTTCAGGAATGGCAGAGGAACCTATTACTGTCCACCAGCTACTGAGTTTCTTTTGGAAAGCACGTAATTTTTATTTCACAGGTGGCAAGCACAGAGATAATTGACTTGAAAATTACAGCAGTTGTGCAATTTCTCCAAGTTGACAGAAATCAAGGAAAGACCACTTAAAGTAACAAACTCCTCTACTCTGGTACATGATCAGAGCTGGGAAATGCTGAAGCTGGGAAGATAAAGAGATGTTTGGATATGATGCAATCACAGTTTTCAGCTAAAAGCATGCAAGTGTGCACTTTGAGAACAAAGCAGATGCTTTTAATTATCTGCAATAAGGAGAAGACAGGACATTTGAAAATGTAGCTGGCATCAGGTGGCTGTCAGAAGACTCCTGGGTAGGAAAGAAAAGCATACAAAACATACATTTTACCCTCTTAGCATATTAACTTCAAGACACTCTACAAGCTGAAAAATTTGTGTATTCAGTGATTGAAAGCAAAACAATCAAACTAGGAATCTTACTGTAGAGTTTTTGTCTTGTTTTAATGCATGACAGTTGACAATCTTTGCTCATGAAATACTTTCCTTTGATGTCCGAAGGTGTTACTCAGTTTTTAATATATTTACACGCCTAAATGTGGCTACTGCTTTCTTACGTACTGCTTGTATGTGAACTAAGATTTGCACAGAAAGACACAGTTTCCAAAATAAACATAGCATAGGAGAATAAACACATAAATGTAACTCTTCTATTCACCATTTATTAAGTACTGCTCCACATCCTGGAGCCAAGTTTCTGAATCATTATGTGCTTAGCAGGATAATGGTGAGGAAATTCAAATCGTGCATCTGCTGACTGGCGAATTCATATCCTGTCTCTTGTTACTCCTTAATCTATCGGAGCTCAGGCTGCCTGCACCCTCTGCTGCAGGCAAGCCTGCAGAGTCTCATGAGACATGTGAAGATGAAAAGAACCATGACAGTCTTACTCTGCAGAGAGCTGACTTGTGGTAAGTGTGTGTTACAGCTGGGCTACGCCACTGTGCTTTCTTGGTAAACTTACATGACACACAAAGGTCTGCAGTATCATCAGGCTACACAATGGTAAATGCAGATGCACAGATTTTGCATAAAGGTGCTATCACCAAGCCAGCACTGAGCTCAGGATCTGTCCGCTGCCACCCATGCAGCCAAGTACTCCGACCATATCAACAGCCCCTACCAAAGGAGCCAGCAAGGAAGACACAGTTGTGAATTTCTTAGTACAGAAGGCTGTACGAAGAATAGACTATTTTCACCTGTTCAGTGCTGGCACTTTTCTTTGTTTTTTACTGTTTGGAAAAAAAAAAGGCTCACACCTGGTCATAAACACACTACAACTTACCTATCTGCATACTTATTTTGCTTCATCTGGGACACCTGGAAATGTGTAGTGGGTAGCGAAACAAAAACGTAATGCTCTTAGGCTTGTTTTTATTTTAGATGGATAAATCTTGACTGTGTTGAACTCACTTCTGTTCTTCTCTTCAAAAAGCACAGGGAAAATTAAAACATTTTGCTAAAATTATTGGTAAAATATGAGCTTTTTGACAACCGAGATAGTGCTTTCCTGATAAAATAAATGTTACCATTTAAAATGACTTTTTCTTATCCATTGCTTTTAGACGTCGTTGTTAATTTATATGCAGTACATACTAGAGCTTATCCACACTTCAGAGACAACTTTAAAATCCTATAGGGAAATGCTTTTTTCTTGGCAGCTTGTGCAAAACCTCAAATTCTTATGACTGAAATTAGTTTGGAAAGCATTCCTTTGTGGTTATACATACTCAGTGCATTACCCAAAATTCTGTCCATGGACAAAAGTGTTGAAATGGATCTATGAAGGTATAGTTTTCATTAAGCAAACCTCTTACTGTTTATTCCAAGCCAGGTAATTGTTCTTACTCTTGGTATTCTGCCAAGCTCCCCTGATGATTTGACATTGGCCTCTGCTGGATAATTTGTGGTGGCCTGTAGAAGGAGTGGATAATGACTTCTAAATTGCAATTAGATGCATCATTTAATTCTTCTTCAAGAACCACAGGAAACTGCCCAAAAATTATAGGGAATTAAAGGAATTTTGAGGTGTTAAATATCACCTCTTAGTCCAAACACTGATCCACTACAGGGTAGTCAATGAATGGTAAATGTTTGCCTGTTTGGATGAATAGATAGAAGTCTTGGCACTTACTATTAAGATTTCACTATTTAGCAAGAATGTCATTTTGTAGATAAAGAGAGTCAAAGTCAGCAGATTGGGTACATCATAAACAAGTAAGATTGATTGTCTTCGTACATCTGCCTGGGGAAAAAGGGCATTGAGTTTAAATCAAGGAAACACATCTGAAAGGATTAAAAATATGTAAAACTTATTGAAAAAACTTTGCAATAATCCTCTTAAAATGCTTTATGTTATCTGAAGTTTACAATAAGCACTGGTTACTACAATATACTAGGCATCCAAATGTCTGACAGTATTACACACCAGCTCTGTGGGCCTCACACATCAGCTTCTTCTGCCTCGCTATAGTACAAAATATATACATTAAACTTTTAAAAGTTTTCTCTAAGTGTCTGTATCTTGAGAAGACTAAAACAACACAGTAACAATGAAAATTATGACAAAATTAGAATACAGTCAGTGATATTTTATCTTTCAGTTAAAACTTAACTGCAGTGTAGGGTAGTATCAAGAGTACAAAAAGTACTCAGAGATGAATTCACAAGCATTTAGAGTCATTTTAGACACCATTTTAGAGAATCTGAGGCATCTGCATGGTTTATCAGATAGTATAGGACCTATGGGAGACCTGGGTCCTTCTGAAGCAACACTTGAAGTTAGATGTGTAAAATGATGTTAAATATCACTTTGTTTAGCAAATGTGACTCCTGTCTATGAATGCCTTTGAAAAGGATCTGCAAATAAAACTCTTCTGTTCATGTTTGTTTTCTTTCATGTTTAGCTTCTAAATAACTTACCAATATCATAGATTAATAAAACAGCTGAAATACAAGTACCACATTTTCGTTTTCAGAAGTAACAGGAGTTCTATCATCATCATTCTACATAGGGTTATTGCATACTTAATATTCTTTAATGACAACTCTGCATATTAAATGCAGGCACTGAGTGATTTACTAAATAAATGAAGTTATTTTTGATCTCAGCTGAGTACTGTTCAAATCCACTGTCATGTGACAGAAAAAATTAGAAACCAAAGGAGGATACAGCTTGGACTTTACAACAGAAATCCCAGTAGTGTGGAGACTGCAACATTACTATTCTTTAAGAGCAAAAATAAAGTAAATTGAGAGAAGAAAGTAGCAACATTAATGACACTAGACATATGGCATACAGGTGAAGGGAATCTTCTGCGATTGCATGCTTTCTTTCTTTTCAGTGACATCTTGATTATGTCCTAGGCAGAGAAATAAGTATAAAAAGCACCTCACAACAGTATGTCCTTGCATATTTTGAAGAATGTTAGCACTTCAAAGGCCATTACAACGCAGTGTATGTTTACTTCTATGGGTTATCAATAGGTTTCCGTTAAGTATTTATTAACAGATTGTTAAGACAAAAATAATAATTTGTTCAGTCTAAATTCAGATCTTATTACTCATACAAATTTGGCCATATAAGCCTATGACAAAACTAAGAAGTAGAGATCTGAATTTGGATTAGGATCTAGAGCAAGAAAAAATACCAATTTTAAAGCTAGCTTCTGAGCAGATTTCCTCTGACTGGAGTACAAGTGGAAAACAGGGCAAGTTGACAGAGAAACAATCCTTGTACATGACACCTTGCTGCTCTGTTCAGTCAGCCAAGCCAAGGAATTGTTGAGACCCTTTTTTCCAATTTCTGTTTGACCACTAGCTACTACTAACTTTCTGAATAAGCTGCTCATATTCAGGTGGATAGAATATTTCTACTGACTCTACTGGAGTCAGTGTAAGAAATAGTAAATGCTGTAAGTGGAGAACTAGGCTTTGTTGTCATAGACAACTTTTTTTGCTTCATAGAACTGTCAAACTCACATAGTGCTAAATTCAAGATTTAAAAAAAAACACAAACAAAAATAAAAACCATAACATCAAAACAAACTCATATGCATACACAGAAGAAATGTCTTTCAGAGCCTTCTAGAGCACAGAGACTTACTTTTGATGGTGCTTGAGAAAAAAAATATTTTAGATAAGGTACAAAAATATTAGAATGAATACTAGAAGTTTAATTGACAAATTGAGAACCAAAATACTGAGATGAAAATTTCTTTTATGATAGCAGCCACCAATCACTCTTCTTCAAGAGAATCATATGCTCATAGAACAACTCAGGTTGGAAAGAACATCACAAGATCTCTAGCCCAACATCCTTCCTGAACTACAGTTAGCTCCAAGTTCAGATCAGATTGCTCTGTGATTTACCCATCTGGGTCTGGAAGCCCCTCTAGGACAGAGACTACTGTCTCTTAATCTTTCTGAACAATCTGCTCTACTGTTAATCTGTTTTTGCGAATATCTCCTTACATCTGGTCTGAACGTTTTTATTTCAGTATCTGCTCACAGTTTCTCAGCTTTCTTCCATACACTGCTGCAAAGAACCTGGCTTTATCCCACTGATACACTCACTGGAGTCACAAGGAGTGGCTGTTGCAAATGCACATGGTGGCTTGCATCAGCTTTTCATCCACTGGAACCCCCAAGTTTTTCTCCTTAGTGCTACCCTCAGTTTGTTCTTCTCCCAGTTTGTGCACATACTTTGGATCTACCTTAAAAATTTCCAGAAGTTTAACAAATAACATACCATATCACCCCTGTGACCTGGCCAATGCCAGCATTCTACATGATGCAACATAGCCACGACACATCTGGATATCAGGAAACACTTCTTTACAGAAAGAGTTATTATGTACTGGAATAGGCCTCCAGGGAGGTGGTTGAGTCACCACCCCTGGATGTGTTTAAAAACTCTTTGGATGTGGTGCTCAGAAACATGATTTAGCAGAAGGTTGTTACAGTTAGGGTCATATGGTTAGGTAGTAGTTGCACTCTATGATCTTTAAGGTCTTTTCCAACCTGATTCTATGACATCATGAGGGCCTGGTGCCTGCAGTTAGGTAGTACTGTATTGCTGTAGCATCACCATTATCTTTACCCTGCAAGCAAGAAGAAACAACTATAATATTGATATCAATCCCAAAATCTGTGACATTAGTGGAGAAAATTAAGTAGCTGTAAAACAATAAAGAACAGCAGCTTAAGTTGAAAGAGAATTAAAAACAGCGCATCCTGTCTACTGCCAGTAAGATTTGTGTAGTACTCACTGCTGAGATTGATGGGTTTGAAGCCTAAGATCTAGAAGAACAAATGCTTGTCAGTTTGACTGAGGATATTTCACACCTTCGTAATTAAAGATATGTCCAATGTCAGTCCCTGCATCCATGAGGGGTAAACAATGCTGAGGACATTTGAGCATGAACTGCGAGATTCACATTTTTCTTTCTCTGACATGGACCAAAGACTCTTATGTGTTGCACCCTTCAGTTAAACATGAGAACAAAATGCATGAATTAACTTCCATCTAGTTGATTGCCTGTAGACTATGATACTCTTTTTAATTGTCAGGGTAACAGGAAATAGGCACAAGTTGGAGCATGAGAGATACTATCTGAATACTTGGGAACAACTTTTTCAATGTGGGACTGACCAAATGTTGGCACAGATTGTGAAGAAATGTGGAGTATTCTCCTTTGAGACTATAAAAAGCCCCCTAGTTGTGGACCTGGACAACCCATTATGGGTGTCCCAACTTGGACAGGGATTGGAGCAGGTGACTTCCAAATGCCCCATACCAATTTCACCATTCTGTGGTTCTGCATTCTTTGGTGCATGTAAGTTGTTCATTGTAGCCTCTATATTTAATTTCTTATTAATTATTTTTGTTGGGCAGATATTAAAGTAAAAACAAAAGCAAGGAAAATGGATTACGTGCAGAAAAGAGCTGACCTTTAAATAATCAAGTACAAATCCAAACAATAATAATCTTCCTTCACTAATTATTGCAGATTTCTTAAGTGCTTCAGTTGCTGTGTGTGTCAACTCCACCTACTGTTGACATTCAGAGACAAACAGGCAGAGAAGCGGTTGGAAATCACTGAACTCTGTTGATTTAATAATAGGGTAGAGGAATAATTAAGACATGTTGCAGCACTCTCCATCAGGAGGCAGAATTCAGCTCCTCAGCTAGCAAAGTAAGACTGCTAGCTGTCCTTTCATGCCCAGTTTAACCCTGACCACAGAAGGAACAATGGGAGTTGAGGTCATTCCAATTTCCCCTTTCATTATCCTTTTGTTTCCTCTGCTGCAAGTATGCCTTGTCTGATGGTGACCAAACAGCTCCTGTGTTTTCAGAAGCTGCATGAATCTAGCCTACTGCCCATGGCACTATACTTTGAATACATTGGACAAGGCAAAAACAGCATTAATGAAACACTTGTTGGAGTAAGCTACAACGTGGTGGTTTCACAACAGATCCAGGGGGCTCGTGTAATCAGGTGATGTTGTGTGGTGCCCTCACATCTGAGTTCTGGTGACAAATAGCCCATTGTCAGAGGCAGAATATGCCGAGATGCTTAATCTTCCAGCATGTATTACACACTTTCATTTTATGGTTCTGTTTTTTTTATTATTATTATTTTTTATTTGTCTGTTTTTTGCTTTTAATTTAGCATGGAGGGGGAAATAGTATAGTGCTAATTAAAAAAAAAAAAGAGAGAGAGAGAGAGAGAAAGCACAATTCTGTGAATTATCCCTATTTTTTAGCAGCCTCAGCTGCTTAATGTGTTAACTTTATCTGCTACTTGCATATGCAGACAGCCTCTGCAAATGCAGTTGCAGTTCAGGAAACAAGAGTTGTCTAAAAATAGTCTCTGTAGTAATAAAATATAGTAGATGTCTACAAAGATGGAGAGAAACGTCTATTTGCTTTGCAAAGGAACCTATGGTCCTACACAGGCTCTGGCACCTGCAGATCTGTATTTTCTGAGAGTAAGTTAATATTTGTTATCAGTGCATACACACATACATACGTGCACAAAAAGTGTGTGAGAGAAAAATAATAATATATCCAAAAGGGAAAGGATAGAACAGGATATAAACAAGAACAAAACAAAACAGAAACCACAGAAACCCACTGCACAAATGATTGGTCTGTTATTTTTTGTTTGGTTGATTGGTTGATTTTGCTCTTACTTTTGTGATGGTAGGCTCCTCCCTGCACCCAGCTTCCTTCTTTGGCCTGGTTCTCTTGCCTAAGGCCTTACTCAGGACTGATAACACCATTCTGGTAAATACTGTGACTGTGAGTCAATCATCTTACCACATGAACACTGAGCAGCCCCAGAGCCTCTCGAGCTCTAATCCTAGTAACAAGACTGCATATAATCTCCCTTGTTCCTTCTAAATATTGGAAGTTTGAGTGACTGTAGTCTCAGAGTGGATTATGTGGGGGGTGAGTTGTTGAAATGTTCACCTCTTGAGAGAAGATAAACCTTCAGGGTGGAATATGGTAGATAATTTATTCCATGACAGTTCCCTAAGCAATGTGATCTGTCAGCAAATAATGAAGGAACTTTGTATTCTGACTGTAAGAAAAAACAACATGGAGTGTGGAGTTGGATAGAAGTCTCCTGGACAAATCTCAGGTTCATCCTGCAGGGATGATACTACTGAAACTATTGAAGTCTTGTCTTCCTGAGTCAGCCCTGAGCCAGAAGTTTTCCACCCTTTTGCCAAAAACAAGGGCATATTTGACAAGAGTCACTCAAGCTCTACCTGAAAGTAAGAATATACAATAATAATACCTTAAGAGAGAAGGATTTGGGGGGACAACACCACTGCAGATAGGTGAGGTGGACACCAGTGGTGCTTGGGATCAGTTGATTGACTGAACCTCTCTCCCTCCAACTCCTACAGACACCAAATAAGTAAGACTTGCACATTTAGTTGTACCAAGTGCTTTCCTCTGGGAAACTTGGACATCTCTACAGAGTTATTCCTTGATTTAACATGTTTTTGGTTCACCATATTACTCATGCTCTCAGTTAACTTCATATGCTTTGCAGACAGTGTATTTATCACCAGCAGTGCAAAAGAATCTGTAATCTGTTGCTCTAATAAACTCTACTAGTCATTAATCTATCTGTGGGAATTCTCATTGGGTGTAGACAAATTCCTTCAGGGTGGTTGTGAGAGTCCATTAGAATGTAACTAGATGAATTTGACAGTGCACTATTTCTGAATCTGTAATCAGGATAGTTCATGTACTGAACATGGCCAGACTTAAAAGCACTGGATTGAGCAACACTCAGAATCTAAGCTCAGTTGCCTCCAGCCCCCCTGACATCTGAGAACAAGCTGGAATGCAAGGGGGTTTATTTTCTGCCAAACTTCTTTGCCCTTTTCATGGGACAGCTTTAGTCAGATTCCCAATTTCCTCCCTGTGTAAGGATGATTTGGCTGTTGGGGCAGTTTGAGGTTGATATCACTAAAAGTCATGACTTAGCTGTCATCTTCCCTTCTTATTCTCTTTACAAAAGCTGGTAATCTTTCTAAACAGAAAAACGAGAAATGCTCGCATCAAGTTTCACTGATGTATGAAACAACAAAGAAAACATTTTAATGTGGTTATCTTACTATTTTACAGAAATACAGGAAGTTGAAAAGGTATTTAAAAAATCACCTTTAAAGCTTCCAGTTCTAAGGTATCAATAAACAAGTACACTGTTCACCACAAAACAAGCTCTGATTATTTTCCCAGCATCCAGAGAAGGAGCAGTAAAATCATGAGGACCATTATAAGATGTAAGAAGCAGCATCCAAGGAAATGAAAAAAAATATTAGAATTGTTATTATCTATGCTTACAATAGAAGTACTGCATAGTAGATAAGAACACTAGAAGGATGCTTTTTTCCTATCTTGCATTATATCTTTCTGAACAAAACCCCTGTGTAGACAACAGAAGCTTGTTCTAATAACAAAAATGTTGCCTGAAATGAAATTCTTGACATACCAATCATTCTCAGTAGCAGAGCCATTTTTCATATAAAACATGTTTTGGAGTAGGCTTTAATGAATGTCTCAGACCAACTCATCTGACTTATTTTCTCAAGAATGGGAGAATTTACATAAGTTTAATAGAAAATCTACCACAGAGACACCACAAACATGTCTGCCAGATCAGATTATGTATTTTTAAAGGATAGAAGAGTGGCATACTTTCTTCAAAACTACATAAAAATACAAATTTATCTAAAATGGATGATTGTTTTGATTAAATTTAATTGCTGTGAAAACTTCTCCCAGTTCACCCCAACCAAAGAGTGAATTTTCAAATAAAAATACCATGGACCCAGTGTTGTGTGAGGAGAAACTTTTTTCTACTGTAGCTGTAGCTTCTCCTTCCTTCTGAAGGAACCCATATAGAATAATGTAGTTGAATAAATCTTCATATATTCACTCTGTTGACTCAGTCTGCTAATTCAGTTGCTATAATTAGTGAAAAAATTTATGTGACAATTTAGGAGTGAATTTACCATGATTCTACAGAGGCCTGCATTTTAACACAGCTGAAAGTGAATTTGATATATTCTCTATGACACATCCCTAGGGTATTGCTTTGAAGTGCAGTGTCTCCTTATTCATGCTGTAGTTAAATTAAACCTTGCAACCCATCAGCAGACAGCAGGGAGAAAATACCATTCTAAGGACCTTGGCTCAGGACTTAAAAAAGTCATCAGTAGAGGACATTAAATGTGCAAGTGTTATTTTAGATATAAATACACACATAGACATACATTTTTTTTCTCTCCATCACTAGTATTATTACCCATTTTACCCCCAGATGTTGCATTCTATTACCAGAATTACTTGTAATAATGCTCTTTCCACAGTTTTTCCTAAAAGACATATCACAAAATACCTAATTTGCTTTTTGCACAAACAGAAAACCATATTATACATCAACTATCTTCCAAAAATTCACAGGACAAATATATAATCATTTCATTACTCCAGAAAAATCAACATTTATATACCAACCAATCCTGGCTAAAGTGGGAAAGAGTGATCTTTAGGTTCAGTTTCTTTGTCAGTGATTGTTTCATGCAACATTTGAAGACGGGAAACAGAAAATAAAAAAAATGTATAAGTAGAAGTCTTGACTTTTAATCTAGCTCAATGGCTTTCAGAAATAAAGAAATGGATTCAATTCACCTCTTATTAGAAAGGAAATTGTATTTCTATATTCCTGAGAAAAAATAAAGAACTGTAGCTTGTGACCTGTAGTTCACTGTTGCACTGTGTCTTTCTCCCAAAAATGAATTTCTCCACACTGTTTTTCTAGATGCTCCAGTATTCCTCAGGAGGGTGAGAAATCAGTAAAGATCTAAAGAAAATCAACCTTGTGACTGCAGACTGGTGGAGAGCACCAGAAGGCAGCACTGACAGGACTGCCAGTGTAATACACACAGAAGTAGCTGTAGACTCCCATCTCCAAACCATTCAGATGCTTGTAATTTTCCCTCATAAAAGAGCAAGCCACTTATAATGAGCTTTGAAGACACCAAGCTGTCTGGTGTGGTCAGAATGCCTGAGGGATGGGATACCATTCAGAGAGACTTAGACAGGTTTGAGCAGTGGGCCCAGAAAAACCTCATGAGCTTCAACAAAGCAAAGTGCAAGGTCTTGTGTCTGGGTCGTGGGAACCCCTACTGACAATACAAGTTTGGGGATGAAAGGATAGAGCACAGCCCTTCCAGAAAGGATCTGGGGATACTGGTGGATTGTAAGTTCAACACGAGCCAGCAGTGTGNTCTTTAGGTTCAGTTTCTTTGTCAGTGATTGTTTCATGCAACATTTGAAGACGGGAAACAGAAAATAAAAAAAATGTATAAGTAGAAGTCTTGACTTTTAATCTAGCTCAATGGCTTTCAGAAATAAAGAAATGGATTCAATTCACCTCTTATTAGAAAGGAAATTGTATTTCTATATTCCTGAGAAAAAATAAAGAACTGTAGCTTGTGACCTGTAGTTCACTGTTGCACTGTGTCTTTCTCCCAAAAATGAATTTCTCCACACTGTTTTTCTAGATGCTCCAGTATTCCTCAGGAGGGTGAGAAATCAGTAAAGATCTAAAGAAAATCAACCTTGTGACTGCAGACTGGTGGAGAGCACCAGAAGGCAGCACTGACAGGACTGCCAGTGTAATACACACAGAAGTAGCTGTAGACTCCCATCTCCAAACCATTCAGATGCTTGTAATTTTCCCTCATAAAAGAGCAAGCCACTTATAATGAGCTTTGAAGACACCAAGCTGTCTGGTGTGGTCAGAATGCCTGAGGGATGGGATACCATTCAGAGAGACTTAGACAGGTTTGAGCAGTGGGCCCAGAAAAACCTCATGAGCTTCAACAAAGCAAAGTGCAAGGTCTTGTGTCTGGGTCGTGGGAACCCCTACTGACAATACAAGTTTGGGGATGAAAGGATAGAGCACAGCCCTTCCAGAAAGGATCTGGGGATACTGGTGGATTGTAAGTTCAACACGAGCCAGCAGTGTGTTCTCACAGCCCAGATAGCCAAACGTATCCCAGGGTGCATGAAAAGAATCATGGCCAGCAGGTCAAGAGAGGTGATCCTGCCTCTCTGCCCTGTGCTGGTGAGACCTCACCTGAATTACTGTGTCCAGATGTGGAGTCCTCAGCACAGGATAGTCATGGACCTGTTGCAGCGCATCCAGAGGAGGAACACAGAAATTATTCAGTGAATGAAACATCTATTCTAAGAGTACAGACTGATAGTTGGGGTTTCTCAACCTGGAGAATAAAAGGCTCCAAGGAGACCTGAGAGCAGCCTTTCAGTATCCAAAAGGGAGCAGTATGAAAGAAGGCACAGAGTCTTTAGGAGAGTCTGTTGTGACAGGACAAGG
Organism: Odontophorus gujanensis; assembly: GCA_013399175.1. Lineage (NCBI taxonomy): Eukaryota > Metazoa > Chordata > Aves > Galliformes > Odontophoridae > Odontophorus > Odontophorus gujanensis. The sequence continues at coordinate 145,099 of VXAB01013785.1, forward strand.
GGAAATGGTTTCAAACTAAAAGAGGAGAGATTTAGACTGGACATAAGAAAAATGATTTTTACTGTAAGAATGATGAGGCATTGGTATAGCTTACTTAGAGAGGTGGTGGCTGCACTGTCCCTGGAGACATTCAAGATCAGGCTGGGTGGGGCCCCACTGTGCAACCTGATTGTAGCTGTAGGTGTCCCTGTTCATTACAGGGGAGTTGGACTAGATGACCTTTGAAGGTCTCTTCCAACTCAAGCAATTCTAAGATTGTATGATCTTTTCCAGACCTGTGTTAATAAAAACACCATTAAGAAAAAGTACAGAGTCTTCTAAAGGCAGGGAATCTATACAGAATATAATGACTAATCTAACCCAACTAGTTGGTCTGGAGGCTGGTAGGAAGGGCAGACAAAAAGGATAGCAGAAGAAGCAGAGGTTGCTACAGCAGAGACCTAAAATAAATAAATAAATAAATAAATAAAAGAACCTAAAAATTCGAAGAAGTAATCTAAAAGAGGAAATTGGTTTGTGTCACATCACACTTACATTTTATGCTGGAAAATAAAACAGGTCCCTGAAACACAACAGTTGGCTGTAGCAGCTAGTTATTCTTGAGATGAGGAAAAAAGCCAGATATCTTATAGACAGATAGTAGCTGCTTTCCAGACATTTAGTTGATATTTTATGTCCAATATATACTCCACACTGCCATGATATATTTATATCTCACAACTCTTACTTACAAACTGTAATACACACTACTAATTGTTGTTACAGATTCACGTTCAACCCTCCTTCACCTGCCCTCTTTTACATTCCATCTGTGCTCCTAAACTAGAGAACAAAACAATTACATTTCCCTATTTAATAAAATTTGTAACTCAAGTTCTTATTCATCTGTACCTAAAGAACAAAAAGTCAGACCTCCACTGATAAACAAAATTAGTATTATAGATTTTATCATCACTGAAATGATAACATATTACTGCTTATTGGTTTTGACTATCAACTGTCTGTTTTAAAAATGTAAAAATTTCTCATTGTAGTTTCTCCTTTATGTCAGTCAAATCAGTCCCATAGACAGCATCTACTGTCAGTTATTCTAGCTGGGGACGTGTATGGAAATGCACTGGGAGAAGGGCAGAAAAAAGAATCAAGCCTATTGCAGTTCCTAATGACAGCCCATGACAGGGTTCTTACACATCAGTTTGGATAAGTACTCCACCTCCAAGCAATGAATCCAGGTTCCTGAAGGTCAGGGAAGCTGTTGCTGATCCTGCTAAAGCAGTGTGGAGATTCTTCACATTCAGGACAAATTGATACAGTTAATCATAGACTTTCCTATGTGAAGACTGATCTGAAAGTAATCCCACCTATTTTACTATGTTAACCCATGATATCAGAGATGGATATTGGTGGTATGGCAGTAGAGTTTGAATGCTCCTGCCAATATTCTGTTTCATTTTCTTGCCAGGTGACAGATGGGAGCAGAAGGCCAGTCTGATAAACTGGTGTCTGACATGGAAGTGCATATCAAGCACAGGTGTGTCACTGAGTTCCTCCATGCAGAAATAAACACATCCATTGACATTCACTGGCGCTTGGTGAATGTTTATTGAGACCAGCTGTGGATGTGATCACAGTGAGACAGTGGGTCTTTCATTTCAGCAATGATGACAGGGATATGAAAGACAAGACATGTTCTGAATGGCCATGCACAGCTGCCACATCACAAAATGAAGAGTGTCTTAAGCTGTTCATCTACAAAATTGATGGATTACAACCAGGCAACTGTGTATGGAGCTTCAGTGAGTTTGAAACAATGGTGGCAACACTGGAATATCACGAAATGTGCACCAGATGGGTCCTACAAATGCTCTGAAAGAAACAGAAAGAACACTGCATGCAAGTTTGTCAGGACCTACCGAACCAGTACAAGGCTGAAGGTGATGGTTTCCTGGATCACATCATTAACAGCAATGAGTTGTGGTGTCAACACTATAAGCCAGAGTCTAAACAGTGGTTCATGGAGTGGCAATATGTGAATTCCCCACTAATGTGGGTAAAATGATGTACGCTGTCTTTTGTGATAAGAAAGGAGTGATCCTTCTGGGTTTCCTGGAACCTGGACAAACCTTCAACTCTGACTACTACACCATGACACTGACTAAGCTGAAGCCTCAAGCTTTCAGAGTCAGGCGAGAAAAGAAAACAACATTTTTTCAATATAGTAATACCAGGCCCCACACCAGTTTGAAGACCATGGAATACACTGACAGACTTGTTTGGGCTGTCCTACCACACCCACCACAAAGTCTGGATTTGGTGCCTTCTCACCTCTTTTTATTCAGGCCAATGAATGAGGAATATTTTCCTAGCAATGATGTCATCATAGTAGCTGTGAAACAGTGGGTCACCTTTACTTGTGGAGGTTTTTAAGAGAGTAGCATGTAGGCTCCCGTTAATTGCTGGTGAAAATGCACTGCTAATAATGGTGACTATGCTGAAAGATAATGTTTTGTAGCTGAAAATTTAGTGCATCAAGTGTTGTTACTTTGCTTTTTGTATCTGTTGTAGTTTCCATGGAAATAAATAGGAGGCATCATTTTTGCAGTGACCTGTGTAATTTCTGAAGCCTCTTGATTTCCCTTCAACAAACAAGTCATCAAAATCAAGAGAAAAATAATAACATATCATTTGTTTTCTTCGAAAGTAGTCGTTTATAAATATCTTAGAGACATATCAACCACATACTTCGACATTACCTTAAATTTCAGGATCACATGAAAAGAATTCATGATAACACTTGACCTCATCTGCCCAGTAATCCATAATCTCTGATTATTTTAGCACTGTTACCTCTTAGGCAACTTTCAACTGTTTTTAGATTTGAAATGTTAATAATTTGACAGNCACATCAGTTTGGATAAGTACTCCACCTCCAAGCAATGAATCCAGGTTCCTGAAGGTCAGGGAAGCTGTTGCTGATCCTGCTAAAGCAGTGTGGAGATTCTTCACATTCAGGACAAATTGATACAGTTAATCATAGACTTTCCTATGTGAAGACTGATCTGAAAGTAATCCCACCTATTTTACTATGTTAACCCATGATATCAGAGATGGATATTGGTGGTATGGCAGTAGAGTTTGAATGCTCCTGCCAATATTCTGTTTCATTTTCTTGCCAGGTGACAGATGGGAGCAGAAGGCCAGTCTGATAAACTGGTGTCTGACATGGAAGTGCATATCAAGCACAGGTGTGTCACTGAGTTCCTCCATGCAGAAATAAACACATCCATTGACATTCACTGGCGCTTGGTGAATGTTTATTGAGACCAGCTGTGGATGTGATCACAGTGAGACAGTGGGTCTTTCATTTCAGCAATGATGACAGGGATATGAAAGACAAGACATGTTCTGAATGGCCATGCACAGCTGCCACATCACAAAATGAAGAGTGTCTTAAGCTGTTCATCTACAAAATTGATGGATTACAACCAGGCAACTGTGTATGGAGCTTCAGTGAGTTTGAAACAATGGTGGCAACACTGGAATATCACGAAATGTGCACCAGATGGGTCCTACAAATGCTCTGAAAGAAACAGAAAGAACACTGCATGCAAGTTTGTCAGGACCTACCGAACCAGTACAAGGCTGAAGGTGATGGTTTCCTGGATCACATCATTAACAGCAATGAGTTGTGGTGTCAACACTATAAGCCAGAGTCTAAACAGTGGTTCATGGAGTGGCAATATGTGAATTCCCCACTAATGTGGGTAAAATGATGTACGCTGTCTTTTGTGATAAGAAAGGAGTGATCCTTCTGGGTTTCCTGGAACCTGGACAAACCTTCAACTCTGACTACTACACCATGACACTGACTAAGCTGAAGCCTCAAGCTTTCAGAGTCAGGCGAGAAAAGAAAACAACATTTTTTCAATATAGTAATACCAGGCCCCACACCAGTTTGAAGACCATGGAATACACTGACAGACTTGTTTGGGCTGTCCTACCACACCCACCACAAAGTCTGGATTTGGTGCCTTCTCACCTCTTTTTATTCAGGCCAATGAATGAGGAATATTTTCCTAGCAATGATGTCATCATAGTAGCTGTGAAACAGTGGGTCACCTTTACTTGTGGAGGTTTTTAAGAGAGTAGCATGTAGGCTCCCGTTAATTGCTGGTGAAAATGCACTGCTAATAATGGTGACTATGCTGAAAGATAATGTTTTGTAGCTGAAAATTTAGTGCATCAAGTGTTGTTACTTTGCTTTTTGTATCTGTTGTAGTTTCCATGGAAATAAATAGGAGGCATCATTTTTGCAGTGACCTGTGTAATTTCTGAAGCCTCTTGATTTCCCTTCAACAAACAAGTCATCAAAATCAAGAGAAAAATAATAACATATCATTTGTTTTCTTCGAAAGTAGTCGTTTATAAATATCTTAGAGACATATCAACCACATACTTCGACATTACCTTAAATTTCAGGATCACATGAAAAGAATTCATGATAACACTTGACCTCATCTGCCCAGTAATCCATAATCTCTGATTATTTTAGCACTGTTACCTCTTAGGCAACTTTCAACTGTTTTTAGATTTGAAATGTTAATAATTTGACAGATGTAGAAGAGTAGTTTGCCGGAAAATGTATTTCTCGTATTCTTAACAAAGGTACCTTTTTTTCCCCCAAAGAAATAGTATCATTTTGAGGTTCTGACAGTGAGGATTTCATATGATATATTCATACAAAATCCATTTGTAAGGCTTTAATTCCTCAGTATTAGAAGCCAGTTCAATTTTTGCTGTAGACCTTAGTGCTGACTTTTAAGGTTGGGGATGGATAAGAGTAATGCATTATGCAGTGATCTGGTCATGTATCAGAGGTGCTTTCTGTCACCACTACACTTTCTTATTTCCCCCTGAGAGGCTTGTTTAGCTGCACAGCAACAAAACCATCTTTTTGTGAGAAAGGAAAGAAATTCAATATAATTCCAGAGTAATTCATAAGTACCTTTATGATTTTCCTGAAAAGTACTGTACATTGTGTTTTACAAACAGAACATGTGCCAGCCTGGTGTGGTATAGTAACTCCCTGGATATTGGTGGTGCTGTGAAAGCCTATCTTATTTCTGTTACATTTGGAAAATAGCAGTGGCAGAGCACATTAAAATCTCTCATTCTTACAAATTGTATCTATTTGGTGAAAGGCTTTGCTGTAGCTTGTTTGGAACAGTCCGCCTCAGTGCCAGCTCTGCTCTTATCTAATTGCTCTGTGACACTCTGTATTTGCAGTTTCTCCAGCTCTTCTCGAAAATATTCAGACAAGTTGAAACTTCGGGGACTTAAATACCTAAAAACAGGTTTTTGGCCAGGAACTATGTACAGAAACTACTTCACTTTCAATTCTGGACAATGAAAAAAAAAAATATATATATNTCAGCTGATCAAAGACAAGTCTTAAACATTAAAAAAAAGGAGTAAATCCCCTACAAAATATTCTAGGTAGTCCTTAAATTGAAATTACACACTCTTTTAAAAATCCTGTACGATCTTCTACAAATTTCAATCCAGTACAGCTGAAAAGAGTACTCCAAGTAAAGTCTCTTGAGAATAGAGGGGATTAATCAACTACTTCACCCTACCAACCAGGCTTCTTTGATGCTGCCCAGGATACAAGTGGCTTTCCTGGCTGCAAGTGGACATTGATGGCTTGTGTTATTTCTCATTAACCAACTCTCCCAAATCTTTACCTTGGGTCTGTTCTCAATCCATTCTCCTCCTAGCCTGTAGTTGTGCTTAGAATTGCCCTGACCCAGGATTCGGACCTTGCACTCAGCCATGATGAATTTTATGATGTTTTCATGGGTTCATCTCTCCAGCCTGTCAAGGTCCCCCTGGATGATGTAGTTTGGGCACCATTATAACTGTGCTTGGCCAGATGGTGACTGCACTTAAGTAGAGAGACACACACACCTTCTTCTTATTGAATTACATCCTACTTTTTCTCAGACCTTTCTCTAAATTAAAAAGAGTATTTTCGGTTTAAATCCTCTACCTGCATTTCCTTCTAGCCAGGCACCATTTGCAGATATGAGCTCCCTCCCTTTTTTGTCAGCCAAGTCATTGAAGAAAATATCAACTAATTCTAGAATAAGAACAGATTATTGAAAAAACCCACTCAATGTATTGCTGTAGCTTGATTTCTTTCCCTTAAAACATTTTCATACAGACCATATGTTCCTAGCTTTCTTATGAGAGTGTTCTAGAAGACCGTATCAGAAGACTCACTAAAATCAAAATGCCACATTAACTGATTTTCTACAGCTACATGAACAGCTATCCCATTACAGTATGGAATTATTTTGGTTTGACGTGTTTTTTATTGACAACTCCTTCTTCTTTATATACTATTTTCTAAATGTTCATAACAAATATGTTAATTATTTTTCTCCACTATGTCAGCAGGAATTGAAATTAACTGCTTGGTTTATAACTTTAAGCCATCTCTTTTACTTCTTTTTAAAGATAGTAACTCTTTCTAGCCTTTTCAAGACTTTGAGAATGTCATCTTGATCAAGTTGATCAGATCATATTTTGTTCATCTGCACAAATTAAAACAACTTCTTTCCCCTCTTTTTATTTTATTTTTTTTGGGGGGGTCATGGTTGTTAGTTTTGCTATGTCAGCTGCTCACAACTGACCTTCAGAGTGAAGCAAAATAGTAGTAGGGGTTCGGGCTTTGTCTGTCAGTGCCCTCACTCTGTAGAGAGTGGGACCTAGTCTTCCCTTGGCTTTCTGTACCTGTTAGTGCACCAAAATGCTGTGAACTAAACATCATCTATGCATCGTTTTTCATCTCTGTCTTCAGTTTCTCCCTTTGACCTCAAAAGCTATTCATCATTCTTATAAGTCTTATCCTTGGTGAGGGACCTACATCTCCTATCCTTCCTCCATACCATCATAATTTGCTATTTCACATAGTTTATTTTGCATAGTTCTGTGTGAACTTGTATTTAATATAGTTTCTTTAAAGAACAATCTTCTATTTTTAACTCTCTCTCAGAACTGTCTCCCACGGTTTCTCACTGGTTCTCTGAATGTCTCTGATCTGTTCTGCTGCAGCACGTTGCCTCTTTTCCTGCTTATGAATTCTGCTGCTTCATGAAAACTCACAAAGTGCCCAAGTTATTTTTAATTGCTGATTTTTCTTTCATGCATTTACTAGATTAGGGGGATCAAATCTGAAAAGTATCTGAAAAGATAAAAATCTGAAAATATTAATCACATGATCTTCTTTATAGGTGTCCCACTACTGTCTGCCATCAAAACATCAGCACTTTTCCCTCTTTAAATGTCATTCAGGAACAGTGAGGCATTCCATGCCCTTTTTTATTCTTTAAGCAAGTAAATCTTCATGTGGGGTAGTACATAAAATAACACCTGTATCCTTTTCTGTTATCTGTCTGTCCTGAATAAGACATAATGCTCATGTTAATGTTTCTGATACATGAATTATCCCATCAGACAGCTACTACTTCTATTAAATTACAACTTGGTAATACCGCCACTTCTTCTTGCTAATTCCCAGTCCAATTGGAGTTAGTATATCCCAGGAATAGTAAAAACATCCAAATCAGAAAGCAGAGACTCCTATAGAACAGAAGATCCTAGAGGTACACAGAAGAGCAAGAACGTCTGGTAGGACTCCCTTGTACTCATCACCTGTGGAAGAAACCACCATTCAGTATCCTGGACAGTGTCTACTCATTCAGTTTAAGCAGAACCCAGTCTGGCTGCAGCCAAAGTGCAGCAGCCTGTTACAACCATCTCTACACGCTGATTTAAATCAAGCCTAGTTTTGATGCCTTTAGATCAGATTGTTACTGGTGACTCAAAGCCACAGATTAAATTCTGTTGGATCTCTGTTGGACCAACCGGTAATGTGGAATAGTCTCTGGTGGTAATTTATAATATAAACACTAAATCCCAAAGTAAATAATAAATAAATAAATAAATAAATAAATCTCTAAGATTCAAAGTACTTATATTGTACACAAATTAAAAAAAAATAAACAAAAAAAGCACAAAACAAAACAAAACAAAAAAGAAATGCTGTGACAGTGGTCCAGGTTAGCAGTCTACATCTATTACAGTCATAACTATGGAAAAGAGGCAGGATTAAAATATGGACAGAAACTGTCCATGTCAACAGTGTTACAACACTGACTATTAGATAACTCTCATAGGTATATGTACGAAAAGGAAACATTACTAACTAGAACATCTTGTAAATCAAATAAAGGTATATTAAATCAGTCTGGGATTCACAACACAACCACTCTGAGCAGAAGATGACCAGACATTTGACTCCACTTTCTGGGATACTCTGGTATTCTGACATTCTGGGATAATCTGAGAGTATTTCCAATTACATTAAGAAAGTGAAGAGATCCAGCAGCACAAAACCACAGTGAGGCTGAAATCAGATCTAGACTGCACAAATCAGACTTGCAGATCAGTATCACCGTTAGAGCATTTAATGTCATATGATGTGCCTCAGCATGCAGGCAAAGGGAAGTCTGACAAACAGCCAGTGCCTCAGGGAGACTGACAAAATTCTTTTTCAGAGGTTTTTGGTGAGGAAATCCTCTGTACAGACAGATACTGACAATTGAGGAGGGTGTCACCTTCTATACTTGTAAAGTAGAATATCGTCATTTCATGTACAGAAAGAAATACATGCTATGTCTGTTTCCAGACATTAAGTTTTGCTTAAATGGTCGTCATATTTTATAAACTTTCTCAGAAATAATAATTTTGAATATTGTGCAAAAGAAAGCGCTCCTGATTTCTTTCATGCTGAAGGAAAACCAAGATTTATTTTAATTACAACTAAAGAAATAAAGATGTGTACACAGAAAAACTTGTCACTTCCACCAGCTCGTTTTTTTAAATTCCTCAGTGGTTTGGAAAGTAAGTAAATGCTCTGTAATATCTGACAATATTGACTTTAAAATACATTTATATATATAATGTTTGTAATAATTCAATACATACTGCTAGAAAAAATGTAAATAGAGCCTCCTCTAAATCAGCAATTTTTTCAAAGCTTGAATTTGCTGCTGAGAAATTTTACTGTATCTCCAAACTTTTTCCAGAAACAATCCAAAACCAAACATGCTGGATGCTTGTATTGACTTCAAATTTAAAATTGAAAAATTAAATATTGCTAAAGTAACCTCAGAAGACTCTGGACACACTTTGTTCACTTGGCACCAGAAAATACATTAAAAGTAGTAAGCACAAAAGAATCAAATATCTCAGAAGGAAGATGTATCATTCAACTCTCAAAGTGGTTGAAGCATTTGATCAGTTATAAAACGCTTCCCATGAAGCAAATTTTCATTGTGTGTTGTAACAGCTTAAAGTTGTACCTTCCTCATACTTTCTCACCTGTGTGGAACTGCCATCGAACAGAGAAAATCTACCACCCTCAAACAGTGCTGCTGGCTTAGCACCTGCCAGGAGTCTGCTCTCAGCTTGTGGAGTTGGCCTGGCTCCTTGAATGGCTCTAAGTGTAATATGGCTGGGAGATTCTGTAGCTAAGGAAAAAAAAACAGAAAAACAAACAAACAAAAAAACATGCCAACTTCTTTCACAGACCAAATAGAAACAAAATAGGAAATAGCGCTTTGTGCTAGCAGAGTTGGCCACATGTTTTTTTTGTTGTTGTTGTTGCTTTTAGTTGTTGTTTTTGTTGTAGGCTTTTGTGTGTGTGTGTGATTTCTTTCTCTAAATATTTTGTATATATGTTTTGAATATAGAATGTCTTCACTAACCTCTTCACACACACACAATCCACACAGGTATAGAGATACAAATCAGCATTAAAATTATCACCAGTTCATGAAACAATACTTTTCATTGCTTTGTATGCAAACAATTCAGCTTTTGCAGGCAGCTCTGTAATAGAACTATGTAGGGTTATGTGCAACCCAACAGATGCTGCGCCATTTTGAGCAGTGTTACCTTTCTCAGTATCTGAAGTAGAATGATACAAAGAACTTTGTTTGATAAGCAACACAGGAGGAGGTGAATATGTACTGGAAGATTGATTTCTGTTTATCGCAGCAGAACTGATGTAGGCAACAGAACAGACTTTTTAAAAGCTATGTGAAATTCATTGATGGTCTCCATTCTTAGTAGACACAGATTAAGATACATGAGATCTTGAGTTAGGCTGAAAGGGATTTTAAAGATCATCTAGTTCCAGCCCCCTGCCATGGGCACTAGATCAGATCTAATAGACATTAAGAAAGACAGCAACAGAAGACTTCTAAACTTGTCTAATAAAGCAGTAATTCACTAAAAGTAATAGGGAAAGGAATTAGAAGACTTTAATTGCCTGCCTAACTTTAAGCACATGATTAAATTTCATTTTAATAGCAGCTAGACCTCAACGCGTTTCTCGCATAGCATGAATCAAGGCCACATAGAATTTCTCTGTTTCAGGCAAGCAACTCTTCTCTGGAGCACCACAAAAAAGTCTGGATGACAATTGTCCAGATATAATTTTCTTTACAAACACATCAGACTGGATTTAATTCTGACATAATGCACAAGTAACCACTTCACCATCACAGTTTACTTTAAGGTTTAGTCCGTTGCAGAATCTCACAATTCTGAGTTTTAATTATGTCCATCATAAACATTTAGACTTATAAACTCTTAGATAAGCATACACACTCTTCAAGTTATCTGATTTCATTGTATTTTTTTTTGATTGGTTTATTTAGTTTTTTGTTTGTTTGTTTTTAAATAAAAACAGTTTCATCATGGTAGAGTCATTTCTTATCAAGTATTGTGACAACAGAGGGCTTGCGGCTTTCACAAAAGTTGTATTTTTAAACTCTGCCTTTGTAACAGTGTAATGAACATAATGTTCAGAATGATCCGTGGGACTGTATGTATATACCTTGACATCAACTACTATAAAACAGTTCAATGTTTCCTAGGTTTTCTGACAATTTTTCCATGCAAAATATCCATAATTTATTGCAAAACTGGTAAAATTCTTGAAAAACATCATAAGAGCTGGTAACACTTCATGAATAACTCCCACTAAACACTGTAGATATTTACTGGATGGAAGAGTTCAGAATTCCATTTACAGAGTGATCTTTCTGCAGACTTCCACAGTTGTTATGTGCAGTAATAAACAGCAAAATTATAGAAATTATCTAAACAAAGATTTGAAAGAACATTTGTAGCAAAAGCCACATTTGAAACTGGCTACAACCTTGCCCAAAATTTTTCCTTATCTTAAGGATATAGCAATCATTTAATATCTGTGAAGTAAAGCAATTTTTAAACAGTAATCTTACACAACACTGCCCTGCTGATAGCTTTACGTGGGTTGGTGATTCACATATATTTGTATATTACCTTGCTTTCAGAAGGTATTTGCCAATTATCCTCATATATCCCTTAAAATATACAGCAGAAGCTGTGAAAGAAAATGTAGAAACCATCTAACACTTTAAATGTCATTAACACTACACTAAATCTTTCATTCCCACCATAAAGTAGAATACGCCTAAGCATTAGGAGTTTAGTTACTTTTTTAAAGTGTCTTGAGCATCCATCTATGGTTTGAACTCTATGTTTTCAATCCTAAATCTATGCTTTATTTATTGAACCTCAGCATAGAAATGTTGACCTGAATACATACACTGCCTTAGCTGCCCTCCTTGCTTTCTGTGATTTTGCATCTCCTCCACTGTAGTCTTTGACTAAGTCTGTACCAATACACAAACAGTACCAGGGGTTTGACATGTAACAGTTCACACTGTACCGTAGTAAATTTTGTTCCAGGCACACTATCTTTCCTCCCAGACATGATTCTAGGCTTCACATGGGTCAGTGACCATGTCCTTTAGGTGTATAGATGTTGCTGCTTTGTTTTGGGATGGAAGACAACACAGTCCTGTGGACATGTTGTGTCAGATGGCCCCAGGAGCAGAGAGCAGTCCTTGGACTGTTCTATTTACTACAATGAATCTCCACTACATTTTCAGACAGTTCTTAGTTTTCTGTGCATCTATCAAAATTCACTGTTTCCAGAAATGTGGTAGGATATATAAATTATCTTCTGTAGAAGGTACAGTATATTCCTTACCCTAATAAATCTTTAATAACGGTTTTGATCTCCACAATTTACACTGCAGTAGAGGCTAAAACTAGCCTCTTCCTGGGAAGGATGGATAAGGTCTTGAAAATTAATGACACAATAATTATATACGGTTAACTCTTTGATGTTAATTTCTAACTTCTGCTTTTGAAGGTATTTCTGTTATCAGTGGAATACAAATTCCTTGCAAAACGTGCATACCACAGGCCCAACACTGTCTGGTTTTAATGGGATTACCCTTTGGAACGTGGTTAGCTGGCTTCAGGTTTCCACTGTCTGAAGCACTGACTGCCTTAAGATACATAAGGTATTCTTCAATGCTTATAGATGACACTGGTGGTAAGAACTGAATCTAAGTACACCAGAGTGGCTCATGGCCCCAAATACTCTAAGTCTCAAGGCCTGCCAATAGAGAGCTGCTGGTTCCTGCTTCTTTATTACTGAAAAAGTACCAGATTGTCAGAAGCTATTTCACAACATTTATTAGTTCTGAGGAGTCCTAGAATAGTTAAGAGTGGATCTACCTCACGGTTCAGTGTTCATCACATAAAGTTATTTTCAAATGAGAAAAAAAAAAAAAAAAAGCCTAACATACTATTGCTCTACTCATCACAATTTCCAGCTGCAAGCAAAGAAAGCTAACAAACTGCAATCTTCTTGGGATGATAAAATGCTCCAGGGCTACTGAGATCTGAGGAGTACATAATTTACATAAAACAGAGACTTAAAGATCATTTTTCAAAAACCAGTATCAAAGTTGTGTAATGTACAGATCACGGAGTCAAAATTTTATAAAGTGATTTTAAAGTGCTGTTTTTAAACTTCATTTCTGATAATTCCTTTGTTCTTTTTCTGTGTGATATCTACCACACAAAAAGTCTTTGTGGTATTGCCGTTATAGTTGTATATCTACTGGTAAATTGCATACAGTTAAACTCAGAACTGTTTACCCAGAAGTGACTATTTTATGAAGAGTGATTTTAAGTATTATTCACCCCTTTTTTTCTTGTCAAAGGACAATGAATCTGTCAACTGATGGCTTCTTGAACAAGCATTTTAATGGGATCTTGTGTCTTGACCCAAACTCAGCCCTGGAATTCCTGTCATCATCACACTCTGTATGGAACACCAGCTTGTCCTTCACAAATAAATATAAGTTAGACAGGGAAATAACTAAAATAAAACACCAGAAGCATTCATTAATGATTAGAAGAAAACGTACCTTCGCACTGATGTTGTTTATCCATTCACTAGATACTCTCCAATTTCATGACCTCTATCTGGAATCTTACAAGCATCTTTTTGAATTGCTACTTTTTAATTCTATTTTCTAGAAGGATACATAATTTATTGGTCATAAATATTATGTAAACTGATGTATTCTATTTTCTGACAATAATTTAATATTTTATTAGCATCTCATTTACTTGCTCTTCAGAGGATCATTTTGCTTGATTTGCTCCCAAAGTAGATCTTCACTGTCTTCTATCACACCCTTTCCCCCACAAATAGGTATTTTTCTTCAGATTGTCCTTATCCATTGCTCCCTCAGCCGCCAGATGTTTTTTCCTTCTAAACAAAGTCCAGTTATACCTCAAGCTGTGACTCAGAAAGTACTTCTTTAAGCAGCAGTATGATTTAAGCAGCTACTATTCTGCCTTCCTTCTTTACTTAGAGCTGATCCTTTTTTTTTCTTCTTCTTTCAATCATACAGTGAAATGCTTCAGAAAATACATAAATACACACACATTCTTCTCATGTACTTTCTAACCTTGCTCAGTCCCCTGGTTTGTCTCACCATGCAGACTCCCAATAGCTGGGTCAACATAAATCTAAGTAGCATTTGAACAAGAGCTAGCAACACAGGTTTTCAGAAAGCTAGCACATCAAGATTACGCTTATCAAAGTGCACCCTCCAGCTTCTCCACTCACGTTTCAAATACTACCATATTTAAATACTTCATGGAATTTTCCTTCACAAAAGCCATGTGTGATAGGTCTCCGTTTCACACTTTGTGCTGCGTAGGAGAAGAGAAACCTGAAGGTAATAATATTTTTTTCTAAGTGTTTAGCAGTCAAGGACTGGAAATATGTCTTCTGTCATCAAGTCACAATCATGACAAATTCCTTGCAATAACATCTGAGTTCTTACTCGGCAAGAGACTGGGTTGGAGTAGTGGAAGATACATATGCTGTGGGATGGAGTCAGGGATATCTTCGATCCTTTTCAGCAGTCTCCTAATGTGCCACATTAATGTGCTCCATGTGGGCCTCCACACCATCAATGGCAGCATAAGCTGGCCCTCACTGGCTCCCTGATTGTGCCACATAGGCATTATTTTGCTGGGGGAACTGAAGAATTATCACTTCTCAAGTAAAATATAACCTGAGGTCACATGGAGACCCACAGAAAAATACATACATATGGACCGAGAGAGTTTTTAGGTGGATTCAATTAGTCATTGCTCGAAGTAGTTCCCTCTGAAATGTGCAGAGGCAAGAGCACTTTTGAGTTACATGCTTGAAGGGGAACTGTAAGGTCAGGGCTTGAACTACTGATTGAGTACCTGGTGAAGGGGCATGGCTGACCCAGGGAACACAGGTACGTTGTTTGCACCTATGCTCCCTAAGCAGAAGGGGTGGTCCCAGGGTAGAGCCACCCTGGGCTCATATAAGGGCAGCTGCTGAAGGGAGATAATCTCTTGGGCCTAGGCTGCTTTCTGGCGGAGGGGTGCTGTGTGACTAGAGAGCCCCTTCACAAGCTGGGTGAGTTTCATCCTACTTTGTGTGTGTGACTGTTGGTCTGCCTGCCAATACCTTAGCTGATATTGCCAAGAATCTGTCAGAAGTGGTTTTGCTTTTTTGGAAGCAGAACAATGCTGAAATCATGGTAATGAGAAAAGATGAGACTGGTGGCTGTGGGAGAAGCTGTGATATGACACCCCTACACTCTGGAGATTTTTTCAGAGTCCACTGAGAGCAAAATGAGTGACAAATATTTAAAGTATTTGTTTGCTGCTTCTCCTAGTAGTCAGGGAGCTTTTAATATTGAAAACTGTGAGAAACTAAAATAAATGACAAAGTAGTAAGGCTTTAGTATACCTCAAGATCTGGGACCAAGTTTTCCATATCCTAGTTGATAATTCTGGTAAGCAAGGAACTGCCTACTGTTGCTTTGCCTAAAGCCAGCTCTGCAGGCAACTGTGTTGTATAATTCTCTAAATATGTGGCTCAAATTCTACTCTAAAGATGGCTTGAATCTTTGCTCAGCTTCTCCAGTTGAAAGGCTATCCTCTTTTATGAGGAGTTAAACTCTCTTCAGTACAGCTATTCCTGGTCATCTCCTGTAATGTACTCTTCTCTATTAGAGTGGTTGGGTCAGATCAGCTTAAAAACCAAAGCAATGCCATTTGGTAAAATCTACCATCTCAGGAAAGAAGCTCAAGGTTGGGTTTTAATGAATATTAAATGTAGCGTCTGTTTGGACAAGAAGAAAGAACTTGAGAGGAAATTAAAGCCTGTAGAGGTCTTATTCTCCCTTCTTATCTGTTATTCCCTTACTCTTATCTGAATTCACCCTTCATGCAACAACAGAAGCCTTGGATATGATTTTACTGTAGGTGCTTTTTCTGCTTGCCAACTCTATAAGCTGAGGAGGAGCATCTTCCAATTTCAGCATTTGGGCAGCCTTGCTGAGACTCAGCAGTCCAAGCTTTCCACTCCAGCCTTCTTGAAACCATAGTGTGCAAGGCAAATCTTCTGTTTGCAAGGACAGAAAGTAACATTTATGTGTAGGTAGAGCAACTAGGTGATCATGCTTATAGCTTCCCAATTTCCAGTGCAGCTATCAGTTTATTGGTAGGAAGGTGGAGTCTGACAGTGTTCTAAGAGCGTAGCTTGATGCCTAAGAATATCAAAATATAATAAAATCTGTCTCAGGAAATATAGTGGTCCACTAATTTTGAAGGCATGAGTAAAAGGGAGATATAAACTTGATCCTTTTAGGTTTTGAAGTGAAGCTGTCACTGTAAATATAACTCATTAAATCCTTTAATGTCTTTTCTTTGAATTCCAAATAAGTTAATCAACATGATAAAGCAGTTTAGTTTAGCTAGGTGTACTAGGATGTACTTGTTAAATGCTTTTTTTCTGTTCTCTTTTCACTTAAATCAGTCCTGGCTGACAATTTTTTTAATCAGAGTAACTACATCAGATGACATCTCAAGATCTTGTAAAGAAAATTAAAATTACTTGTCATGGTTTTATGATTTTTGGTACTGGTATTCNAAGCAGAGCTTTTCCATCAAATACTCAACAACTAAATCTGTCTAGAGACAACAACGTGGAAGGGAAATGTATAAAATGTGTGAACAATGTTTCAGGTTTGGTTGAAAGTCAATCTATAAATGCAGTGGAGAAATTTGAAGAAGGAAATCAATTTCAGCTGAAATAAATACTGTACTGTCAATACTCTTTATATTAGAAATATCTTGACTCACTAATTTCAGGTTTATATCTGTTTTCCTTGTAGTTTTTTTTTGGTGCTTTGAGTCAGATCTAACTTTTTTTCTATGAATGACCTCTTTGTATTGCTATCTATAACATATAATGATATCAGTATTGATAAACTATGAGAAAATTGTTGATATGTGCTCTACTTGGGCCACTGGACTATAGCTAGAATTGTGGGAGTGCTTCTATTTCCAGTTTAAGTAAGAAATCAGTCAAACTGGTAAGAGTGATAAATTACCCCCAAATATGAGGGGTTTTTATGAGGTAGCAGGACAAGACAACTCTGTAGGTTTTTTTTAGTATAGGAGATGACTGATGGAACTACTTTAAAAAAAAAAAAATCTTTCCTGATACTGGGACTAGCTTTAGATGTTGGGATCACTTCTGTGCTACCAATTAAAACAATGACAAATCAATTCACTCCTACATTACTGATTGTCCACAAGATTTATGTGGAACTTCCATGTTCTGCACAGCCACCTATCAGGTAGTGGTCTCTGGGCAACACTGGGGATCATTTTGGGGGATGCAAACAATCAAGAATTTGAGTAGGCACCAGAAGCTGCCCTAGTTGTAGCTTCCTTCACTTTATGCTGTCCTCCAATGATGTTCTGTCAGGTTTAGCACTAGCAAACCTCCATGCACACTCCAGATATGGCTTGAGGGAATAATGCTCCCAGCTTTATTCTAAGGGGTCACAACAGAATCCAGACATCAATTCACTGACTGTAGAGTTAAATCATAATGAAGCGACTTATCTGAGAAAGTCATAATTATATCTTGGAAGGGCTTAAGAAGAGACTTGGAAATAAATGTGACATGTCTAGCTTATATAATCTAGCATTAGGGCCAGCAGACTTTATGTTCTTTAAGTGAAAGTCAAAAATAATTTCACGGGATAAAATATATGAATAAATCTCTGGGAACTTGAAAGAACACTAGAGAATTTCTGGAGGATTGGACACAATGCAGAAGATATCCTGTATAAAATATTTTCACGCTGGCACAAACAAATAAGACTTCATCTGTTCTTTAGATTCTTTACTTAAGAGAGGGTATGGAGTACACCTGGTACTTCTTTCCTGCACTTGTTAGTCTCCATATCTTCAATTAATATGAAACCCCCTCCTACTTCTGGAGGGAATCAGAAGGGTGATAAGAAGGAAGAGTTATAGAAAGAAGCAGTGTAAGGGTGTGTTCCTGTATCATGCTCTGAAAGAGACTGTCTCTTTTAACTGTTAATCACAGTAACTCAGAAACTGAATGGTCTCAGGAGTTTTGGAATTCTGCTCCAAATTCTTCTTCATTTTAGTGGCTCTTTGCTGGGTTTGCTGCAGTGTGCCTGTGTCTCTCATTTACTGGGAAACCTAGAACTGGACCCAGTATGCCAGACCTGTCAGTGCTGAGGAGAGAGAGTGGATCACCTTTCTCCACCTGCTGGAATCACTTCCTCTCATGCAACCAGAAGGATGTTTACCCTCTTTGCTGCAAGGGTATATTGCTGGCTTATAGTCAGCTCCTTGCTAAGAGGGACCCCTAGTTTTTTCTGCACTACTTAATCAGAATTGGAGCAAGATTGGGGGGAAGGGAAGAGTAATAGATTTTGAAAGAGAAGAATCACAAAATATCTGTGCATACCTGTCTGGCTTAGCCTTAAAATTGAGAACCTGCAACGGAACCACATGTTAGAGCTAACAAGACCATCTGGCTTCTGGCTACATTTCAGCAAGTGTCTAATGTGGTCCTGTGATGTACCATTTGTGCAAATATAATGCACAGTTTGGGATCTAATCAGAAAGGAATTTTCCTTGAATGGGTAAAAAAGAAAGTTGCTTATTAGTTGTTCCTATTCCATGAATAATATTAACAAGAGGTAGAAGAATGGTAAATTAGACAAAAGTCTTACTGTTATTTAAGGGAAATTATAATTTTTCAATTTCTGAGAGGTTACATGCTTACATAATTCTTCATCTAAATATGAAAGATCTTGAAAAATATTCTTCCTTAAGAAAAATAATTTATTTTAAAGAAACACATGATATTGAAACTTGCACATATTCATGTGGAAAACTGTCCTTTTTCCCTCCACGTTTATTAGTGGTTATAATAAATGTAAATTGAATTCTAGGTCAGATAATTCTTAGTAAACTGCTGAAGTTTTGATGTGTTGTAACTGTTTCAGGAAAGTCATTGTCTGTCACTTTGTGGACCTTCAGCAGGATGGCACCTAATGCAGAGTGTCTTGTGGTGATGCTGTATTTAGCAGACTGTTATTTCCATGAGAGAAACACACAGAGAGGAATTTGCAGGGAAATAAAATTGAACAGTTAGGGGGGATAAAAAGATCAACCTAAAGGATGGTGTGGTGTTGCTTGAAATGCGTAAATGTTTTTCTATATATAAATTATAAAATTAAAATCAAACCTAGAAAATTAAGGTAATCCCTAGAGTAAGGAAGAGGAGATTTTGACTTTTAAATGCAGCAGTAGTGCAGCACCCACATTCCTACAATCTGGAGGCTAATATAGCTATTAACTCTATGTAGCTAGAAGACTATGGTATTGTCCCAAACTGTGTCTGCTTTGCAGAAGCAGTGGGAGGAACTGATAAAGAGGGCAATGCCAGGCAAGTAGCTGGTAAAACTGATCAGACACCTATAAAAGACACAACAAACTTTAGAATGAGATATGCAAGCACATCCTGAAAGTGTGTGGAAAATAACATGTTAAATATTCCTTTGGACAAGTGGTATTTATATTGCACCAAATCAAAACTGCAATAGCTTAAGTAAAATTCATGTGACTGAAGCAGTGTTGCTTTAATACCAAGTAGATGAATATTGTTCCAGACTTATGTTGTCTGTGTCATTTACTTTAAGATTTTTTCCCCTCAATTTCTTTTTAAGTTGTTTAAAATTTCACCTTGCACTGTTTGCAGAGTACCTCTGTGTACTGAGCATTACCAGGAGCTAAGTAGTGACTCCCAGTAATAATAATTGAAATGTGAATAGCTGTTGTGATAATTGTACTCAATATGCAAAACTGTCACTCCAGACTACATCACATACATTCATATGGTCTTCGAGGATCTAAAGTTTTGTAGATAAAAGTTCTTGTCAATAGGAATGTACTGTTTCTTTCTTTATCACATTTTGTTATGTTGCAAGTCTCACCGGATAATATCAGAGTGCAAGAATAAGGTGGCCACAGAAGCATTCGAATAAAAATACGTGGAAATATTTGAGCTCAGAGAGATATATGAGAAACTCAGCTTCTCTGATTAGGAAAGTTCTGAAAAGTAAGACTGGGAAAGAAATTGGCTTTACTCGGTGCAGTGGTGTTTGTTTATTCCAATATTCACAGACTTAATTAGGACAAAGGCAGCATTGCTGTCTGCACAGGTATGTTCATCATTTCCTTCAACACTCCTAGCACTCAGACCTGTTTCCAAAACAGACACCAGCCTTTGCCCTTAGTGTAGCTTCTGCCTGTGCTGTGACAAAAAGATGATCCCTTTTGGTCATCATCTTCTAGTGCATTGCACACAGCAGACATTTTAAGGATGTACCTTAAATTTGAAATATTTTAGTAATAAACGTACTCCCTGCACTGTAATATATACGTGCCATGAATAGCATCTTGGCTGTTCTTTGAAGCACAGAAACTTAATACAATGTCCTGTGTGCTTCAAAATATAATAGCTTGTTTCTATGCTAACACACCATCAGATTTTTAAAAGCGTACGTTCTTTTCGTCATGTTTTCTTTTTGATGACCAAAACTTTCTGGACTGTATAATAAAGAATAAAATATTTGTATCTTACATAAATAACAATGGAAATGTATGTCTGTAATAGTCATAGACAGCTGAAACTTAATTTAGAAATTTTTTCATGGCCTCTAATAGACTTGACAAGAGACCGCATTTTTCCGAAGGGATATCTGCAGTGCCAAGTGTTGGGAAGATATGAAGTTATGTGAGACTTCAGGGCCTGGAAAAAGCAGAGGGTTAGTTGGGCAAAGTTTAATTCTGCTTTTAAGAATTTGGATTGATCTAAATTTCTCCAAGGGGGTGCAATTTTACAAATTCTCGAGTGGTATTTCTGTGAATCTGCCATGCAAAACTGTCAGAATTTGAAGCTTAGAACTATCTCAACTCTGTCTTCAGCAGAAGCTATGCATTTTACTTCAGCTTGCACACTCAAATAGAAGACAAGTAGTCTCTGCAGTTATGTTTTAAGAACTCTTACACAATTTAAGGCTCATAGGAAATGTTGTGCAGAGTCTCTGAGAAAGCAGTATCCTTCAAACCCATACAGCACAGCAACAGAGAACACTCTTCTGCTAGCAACCTAGCAACAAAACATCTCCCCACTCCTAAGCAACTTGAGGTTTTATTTCTGTTATGGGAAGTAATTTGTATGTAAGTTTCCCAAAGGAAAGAACAACAATATTGCCAGAAGACAGAGCCTCAAAGGATAGGCTGAAGTTTTTCCCTTACAAAAAACTGTCCTAGTCCCTGAAATGCGTCCATTCGTACTTAGCAAAGGAGTTGTCAAGTATTAACTTTGTTTAATTGATTTAAAGCGATCCCCAAAGACAGTTCATATTAAAACAATTTTTCAAGAATGAAAGCCTTATTTTGAGAACAGACATGTAGGCTTGATGTAAAAGAGCCTAATGGCTCTTCCAGTCTTGGGAATTTTTTAACATTTTTCCTTCGTGGAAGAAAAGGTTCTTATTAACAAACTTCTTAAATATTTATTATGAAAGGGAAACATTAAATGACAATGTCAGCTTTGCTAGTGGTGAATTTCAAGGCAGAATTGAATGGGTTTTTGTCCTGTTTGCTGTCTGACAGAGTACTATGGATTTTGTCAGGCTGGATTCTCTATAGCCTCAGTTACATAAACAGTAAACCATCATGACCTTCAAAGGTGAATCAGTAATATGAACTTGGACTTCAGTAGCAAAACCAGACAGATTTACAGTAAGTTTTATCTTACTTACTTAGGTGTAAAATAAAATAGAAATTAGAAAATATTTGTGTAAGATCTTCATGCTAAGCATTTGTTTATAAATAGAATTATCACCGCTGTTTCACTTCTTAGGGTACGAAACTGTTTAATTCATGGACACAAAACTGTATCTTCATATGTACAGATAGTGATTAATAGTTTTCTAATTTCAAGTATAAAGAAGCTGAGCACTGCCAATACATTGTTTGCTATGCAATATCAGAGTCAGATAATAATGATACTGGATTTTTTCTGCATAATAGCTTGCCAATAATTTGCTGATATTAGAAGCCTTAAATAGGAGAAAAAATCTGCTTTATGTACACATTATTCTGAACTGTTTGCATTCTCTAGTTAATTTGCCATAGCTGTTTAAGGTAGAAATAAATGTTGTGCATTTTCAGCAGTTTTTCAAAGTCAAGTTGAACCAATTATGGACAAAAGAAGAATTAAAAAATGACAGAAAATATTATTCTAGGGACACAAAGTAATTAGCTAGGAGGATGTATAAACAGTATAGGAGATATAAACTTATTGGAAGGACCTGAAGCTCATATACTCTTACAAAAACAAAACAAGAGGCAGAGGAATAAAAGGAAAACCAATGCTCTTGGGAAAAACCAGTATCTAATCTGACTACTGGCTACTGCTTCAGGGGTATGTAGGTTCAGAGTGAAGGAAAAATATCTGATGAATGAAAACTTTCTCCGGTGGGAGGGGAAAGGTTCCAAAAGCTTTTATTGGATCTGAGACTAAATAAAAATTTTTGTTGTTAGTATAAGTGGAGAAAAAAAGGAGTGGAAAAGAGTCTAGGGAAAGGTAAATGCATAAACAGAAGAGTTTAATTTTTGCATAAAAATTGCACAACAGAGAAGAAATAAAAGCAAACAAAGGAGGAAAATATTCAGGTTTTTTTTTCAAAAGTACTAAGGCAGGTGACTATAATGAGTGACATTATAGACAAACTTATGAAACTATATTAAAAGTACATCTTGGACATGTTTTTTATACCCTTAGTAGGACTAGAAATAATAGAACAGAAAAGGAAGTACATCAAGAAAGTGCATGGAAAAGACCAAAGGAAAATTGTTTTATTTCATACAATGTATTATGATTAAATCATAAATTCATAGAATGCTTTAGGATGGATAGGACTTCAAAGATCACCTAATTCCATTCCCCCTGCAATAGACAGGAACACCTTCCACTACAAAAAGTTGTTCGAAACCCATCCAGCCTGATCTTGAATTCTTCCAGGAATGGAATCTCTACAACTACACTTGTCCTGTTTCAGTGCCTTACCATCCTTGTTATGGAAAGTTTCTACTTTATATCTATTATAAATCTGCCCTCTTTTAGGATAAAAACATTTTACTTCATCCTATCACTACAGGCCTTAGCCAAATGTCTCTTTACCTCTTGGCTTTAGGTGAAGCCTTGTTGACTCTTTTGTATTATCTCCCTATTTTGTATGTACCTTAACATCACTTCCAGGAGGACCTGTTCCATGATCTTCCAGGACACAGAGGTGAGACTCAGTGGTCCCTAGATCCGTAAGTCTTCCTTTCTACCCTTCTTAAAATGGGATTGACATTTCCTTTTTTCAAGTCACCAGGACTTCACCTGGCAGCTATGAATTTTCAAATATGATGATGTCATGTCAACTTTACCTTGGGCTTTGGCTCTCCTGATTTCATCCCTGCACATCTGTGTGGCATCCATATACTCTTTCCAGGCCACATGTCTCTAATTTTACTGCCTATGCAATTCCTTCTTACAACATGCCTTGATAAGCAGGTTCTTACTTATCCACACTGGTTTCTTGCTTTCCCTGCTTAAATTCTTACATGTGGGAATTGAGGACTCTGATCTGTTCCTTTAACCTCAAGGACAATTTTCTGGAGATGTCATCTGTTAATTCTTAAAAAAAAAAAAAAAAAAAAAAAAAAAAAAAGAAAACTAGCTCTTCTATAAATTAGGGTTTGAAATTAACTCTTTTCTGGCCCATGTCACTCAAGATCATGAAGTGGACCAGGAGTTGTTTGCTGCAGCCAGACTGCTTCAATCTCAGCACATATTAAAGAAAATACTATTTTCTCCCTTTGGCCCTTGTGATTCTGTCCTATTCCACTTGGGAGTTGATGAGCAAATTATTGGTTGGGGGCTTATCTGTCAGCTGGTTCATGCTACGTCTTTATCAGAGCTGCCTGTGTTTGAACTTTCTTGCCTGCTTCCAGAACAGAAAAAGCTGGGAGATCCTGAGGGAGCAGCAGAGTCTTGAGAAATTCAGCTCAGTGACTTTTTTTCCGAACACCTTCAAGAAGATAGGCACAGCTGCTGCTGGAAGGCTGTTAATCTTACCTTGTGTCTCAACCGATCTCTGAGTAACCTTTATTGCATATACCTTTACTCATGCAGGGATAGCAGCATCATACAACCCAGTATTCTAAGGTTCAGAAATGGGAGAGCCTTTGCTATGCTGTTACCATTCTCCTGCAGAGCAGTGTTATTTTACCTCAGAGCCAGCCTTGAACATCAGGATGCATTATGTAGGTAGAATAATTTTCCATACCCTTCAAGATGCCATTGCCATGAGATGAAGGAGCAGGCATCATTAGCCCCTTCCAACAAACACTGTAATGGGGGTGACATCTTCTTGCGAATCAGAGATTCCCTTGTTCAGAGAGTGCATTCTGTAACAAAAAAGGAGTACGAACTCTCTAATCGTTGTAACTGTGCGAGTAGGTCCTGACGTGTTACTCATTAGCACCACATAGTCTGGCAGTATTATGAGCTCTTAAGATTTTGAAATTGGTTTGTATTTCACATTGGAACAAATTTCATATCTTCTTGGTTTCAAAAATGGTGCTCCATCAAAACCATCAATTTTAGATCAATAATACCAGGCTTTCATTTCAGATCTCTCTTCCTTTCTGCCATCAACAGTGACTGGAGTTCTCTGGATCTCATAAACCTTCCTATTGCAAAAACTTCCTCAAAATCAATACCTCATTGCAAAAAAAAGTTTTTCCAGGCAGTCCTGTGTTCTGCTGGATATTCTTGAAGTAATAGGAAAAAAAGTTGAGTTCCATTTATTTGAACTGATAGATGAAGATTTCCTACACTGATAATAGAGTTATTCTGATACCTGTGCGAGATACTAGTGAAACATTACTTGGAGAGCTGAATTTGTACTTCTGACTAGCTTAGTCCTGAAGATGGGTTGTTGCTGAAAGTTCTCCTGTCTAGTGAGGCAAAAGAGGGAAATAGGGTAATGATTCCTGAAAATTACAAATGGAATGTGGAAATTTCACTGTAGACTGGGAGGGGAGGAGAACAAGACCCAAGCCATCCATGTGTCTGCACTTAAAATGAATGTCAGCTCAAAGTTCAGAGTAACGTATGACTGACTCACAGAGGGAAGAGTTGAAGTAGCTCAGACAACATAGTGTTACTTTAGCTGGGATAAGCAAGTGATTGCAAGAGCCAACAATGGATAAATTAATTCTTGAGATGGTAAGAAAAATTCACAAAAACTGAGTTCAAAGGCAGAGTGACTAATGATATTATTGGAACAAGCAGGTTAATGACATTCAGCGGCATCACATGCAATTATATTCTGGGTGTTTGTAGTAGCAGCCTTTGACCAACCAGGCATATCTGTATACAGTAATGAAGAGGAACATTTCTTGTAATTTTTATATCACCACCTACAGATGATACTCTGTATACTTATGAGATTCTCCAGACCTTGTTGTTCTTCTATATATATATTTTTTTTTTACTCCCACTTCAATTATTCAAGTCAGAAGAGACAGGCTACATGAAAAAGATCAGAAGTGTTTCAAGAATACAACAATTTAATCGTGTCTCTCATGCATCTTGTAAATGTAACTGGCAACTATATGCTGGTTAAGCCATTGTATTTTTAATGCCAATCTGCTGATGTAGAAACAGCAGAGGTGACACATTCACCTTCCTCCATGCTTCAGAGCACAGTGTCAGATTGATAAAACCACCTTCAGAGCGTGAAGTTCCTGGTCACATTTGGACAGATGTCACCAGCATTTGTGACTGCCTGGTTAGGCAGGTATTCTATGCGCTGCTGTCTTGGTTCCTCGAAAAGTGTCCTCAGCCACCGTTTAACTCCAATCTAGTGTAGGACCTGGGCCATTCCTCTACTTGTCTGAAGAAGCTTGGGTTCATGAAGAGGAGAGCTGCAATGCACAACAGTTGTCCTGTGTTGTGGGCAAATGAACTGTGGGCATGTGAGAAGCGGGAGCAATGTTTGGCTCAAAGCTTGCTCAGCTTTCCCATCCAAGACATGACCTTCTCTGCAAGCTTTTGAGGTTAATAATTACTGTGAGCTCAGCAGTAAGAGAAACATGTGTGACTGGGCAACCAGAAGAAAACCCATTTTCAGCTGTTGCTCCTTTTGGGCATTCAACCTGTCTTAGGGAAGTCATCTCAGAGAGGACCACTGTGCAGTCAATATACATATCTAGCAGCACACCATGTGGCAACTGTGTGATCAACTGTCAATTATTCTGGGAGATAATAGGGGGAGGCATGTACTATGTCATGTTGTTGCCTCTGATGAACAAAACATAAACATCCGTGACAACTAAAGCAAGCCACGATGAACCAAACAGAAGTGCCCTTGGCAACCAAAATGGCACTATGAAAAGGACGAAAACCTGAAGAGTTCTGAAATAGAATGGGTATACTCTCTGCCAGACTGCAGCTGTGTGGATCAGTGAGACATCACTGACTGACCTCCCTACAAGCCAATGAGATATTTCTAGATGATGATGATTACAGTGGTGGTGACTATCCCCGATTTATGAATCATTCAGTAGGATTTTACTTGTTTTTACTATTGCTAACTTCTCCATTTCCCCTGCATTCCTTAGCTGCTTAGAATCAATTGGACAGCATTTGGCTTCCTTTGCTACCTTAGTCTTCCTCCAGGTATATATATATGTTGTATCCTCCAATAATTGGAGTGATGCTGGGGAGCATTGAGAAGTGTATTTGCCCTGTGACACAAGCACGGCCTCTGTTAGCCAAACCCTTCATATTACCTCCTCCTTTCCATGCCTCAGCAGTGAGGGAGATATGGCAACCTGGAGGATTGAGTTGAAGGAACCCAAGAGAACATACACGAGTATCAACTGCTCACCTTCCCACCAGCTGGAGAAGAGATTTAAATGAGTAGTCCTTACACTTATGATTTAATTTTTTGTTGTGGTTGGTTGGATTTTACCCACCCCACTCTTTCCTCAATTAGCTTTGGCATAGTAGAGATAATTTTGTTTTGCTGAAGATCTGACTAGTAATCTGGAATTGATTTTGTGTTTGATAAAATCTAACATAAGCAAAGCAGGTATATGTACTCTTCTTGAATCCTCATGGAGGTGCAATTGATTAGGCAAAATAGCATTTTGAGCATTTTAACATTAGGGGAAGAAAGACAAAATACTTCAGCTAGATATGTGTCCTGTAGAAATGTAGGAACATGCTACCCCCATTATCTTTGGAGGCTTGAGTTGTGCACTTTCCCAACTGTTCAGCACCCCCAGCTCTCTGTGTTCAGTACCTGGAAAGCGTAGGTGCCTGAGTTAGTGGTGCAAATGCCACTCTTGAAACTGCTCTACTCTCAGGGCTGGCATCAGGCCACTTGCAGCTGGTACATAGTGTTGCACTAAGCATTTCATATATAAACCATCCCTCCTGGGATGCTAATTCATCTCCTGAAATTCATCTCTCCTAATGTTCTTTTCTTCCTGGGATCCTGGGAGATTTCTTGTTGTAAACTGGTGTATTTCCACAAATGGTTTTTTACCTGAAGAAGCATCGTTTTATGAAGTAAAATAGTTCTGCTGAAAAAAGTTATGATGCATGTAGGACAGTGATGGATTGTTTCCTCCTACTTCCCTCATTTATCCAAAAAAAAAAAAAAAAAATAGAAACTGGTTGGAAAGACTTGGATGTCTTTTTGTGAGAAAACCATTTGGGAGCTTCCTGCTAGCAGGAAGAGAAAGTGTGAGATTGAAGAAAGAGTGATGCCTTTCTCACCTCCTCCATAATATGCAAGACTGGATTCGTGTTGCACAATTCAGCTATGACGTGTAGCTCATGGACTTCCATTTTGGTAATTGTCTTTGTCTTACAAGCCTCCTGCTTGTATCTGCTTGTGGAAGGTGTGTCTGGACAAATGTCAAGCATGGTGAAAACAGTGTAATAAAATGTCATGAAAATCAAAAGCATTGTTCTATTTGCCAGTAAGGAGCCATATTATTTCTCCATCCTCTCAAGGACTTGCTTGCTATATTTCCTTATTCCTAAACTATGACATCCATACAGTTGCTCATTTGAGACTTCTCATAGATTATTTGAAAAGATCTCCATTTGTGTTTGGGGCTCAAACTGTTTAAATTTAGAAGTGAAAGGATCACAGAATCACAGAATTGTAAGGGTTAAAAGAGATCTCTAGAAATCGACACCAACCCCCCTGCAAAGCAGACCTCCCACCGCAGGATGCACAGGTAGGCGTCCAGGTGTCCAGAAAAGGAGAATCCACAGCTTCCCGGGGCAGCTTGTTCCAGTGTTCTGTCACCCTCACAGTGAAGAAATTCCTTTGCATATCAATGTGGAACTTCCTATGCTCAAGTTTATGGCTGTTTCCCCTTGTCCTTTCCCCACAGACCGCTGAAAAGAGTTTGGCCATGTCTCTGACTCTCACACTTAAGATATTTATAAACTTCAATAAGATGACCTTCTTTTCTCAAGGCTGAACTGATCCAGGTCACTCAGCCTTTCATTATAAGAGAGGTGCTCCAGGACCTTTTGCATCTTTGTGGCCCTCTGCTGAACTCTTTCCAGGAGATACCTGTACTTTTTGTACCAGGGAGCCCAGAACTGGATACTGTATTCTAGATAATCTTCACACAATAACTTTAGCTGAATTAAAAATTATTAATTATCAGCCTTGCACTCACCAGGGAAATACTTCTCTGTCACCAAAATGAATAGTACTGTGTAATTATTCTAAAATTTCAAGATGCACCTTGAATCTTGTTCATTTCAATCAATTAACTCAAGTTCCTGTTAACACTATTTCCTGTTGATAGATCAGTGCCATTTTGGGACTGCGGCAGAGGCTGCACCTTTGTTTTATTTAAAGTGATTTGAATTAATTAGTTTTATATGGGTTATACAACTGCACTCCAAGGAGTCCAAGGCTTCAGTTGGGCAGTTGGATGGCACACCTACCTTCTAGAGCTACTGAAATACTTCAGGTTTGTTATACAAGTATTTAGCTAATCCTCAAAGTCAGCTGAGATGCATAAAACAAAATGGTGACATGTCACATAGACAACGAGGAGAAAGAATAAAGAAATCAGCTAAAAATATTGGATGTCTATTGTTTGCATGCTAATGCATGATATGAAGATTATTATTCATTCTTATTATCTCTACTGCCTATAACATGATTATTTCTTGAATATTCTTTAGAATACATATGAGGAAAAGCTTTAATGAATTCTGGAAGTCAGTTTTGATCACAACTGCTGTTCGTTAAATGTATCAGGTTTTTTTCCTCCAACACGAAGGGAAGAAATCAAATGATTCATAGGAAAAAAAGTCATTATTTTTCCTTCATTTCATAGAAACGTTCTCTACGCTTTATAGCTGTCAGCTGACTAGAGTGGAGTCTGCTCTTAAAATACACATCCTTGCTAACATTTACTCTGATGGTTTAGGAAACAAATACACTGCTCTCCTTCCAGAGAATCTTTATAGTTTATATAATTCCATTAGTTGAGGTTTGACCATAAAATTCAATACCCAAGTATTTTAAGGATAAATTAGTCAGTTGAAATGGAAACTAACTAGTTAAAATATTTTTATCATACTTACTGAGATAAAGAGAAAAAAAATCCACATTTTGTTTTCGAAAACAGGATATACTCAACATCTATAGAGAAATGATATTTTCTGGATATGTATGATTGGAGTTTGAAGGCAAATCAAACATCAGTAACACACTGCAGTGTTCCATATCTCTGCTCAAGTACCTTTATCCATATTACTGTCTTACTTTTTCTGACATATCTTGTTTAAACTTAATAATTAAGATGGAAAAAACAAGATAACAAAAGGTACATGGAGATACCCACACACATTTTATTTGGTAGATAAGCGGAGCCCACACTAAGAAACATTCTTCTCTACGTTAAGTTTGCCTTTATATCTCTACATAAATCTGTTGGATAATCACATATGGCATTATCCTGCAAGGTGGCAGGTGCTCTATCTGAGATGCTCTGTTCTTTGAATGTTGAGTGGGAGTAGAGAAGTGGTTTGTACTGTGTTGCACTATGATGAGAAACTGAGTGAGAGTTGTTTATTTTCATGTTTTCAATTACCGTTCTAACTTTTTTGGAAAAGAAAAAAAAATAATCAGGCAGAGGAGGCTAATTAAACTCAAATTCCTGCAATTAACTGATGCACCTGAGGGGAGACAATCAGTGTCTCCTTCATAAAAATGTGGAGTGCTTAAAAACAGAAGCCATGGCTTCGCTTAGCCTTTCCTCAGAAATCTTCTTTGAGGAGGCTTTTACAAAAGATCCAAGAGGTTTAAAAAAATTGAAAACACTTTGTCTAGTTGAAAAAATGAAGTACTTTGGAGAGAATTAGATCCAGAAAGAGATGAAGGAAGAAAACAGAACATACCACTGGATAGGAAACATTTCCTCTTCTGTACTTTCCTGGTCTTTGATATCAAAACAAGAATTACACTTTGAGTCAGATGAAAAAAGTTTCCTTGAAGTGCTGGTATCCCTGGCAAGAGTGACCCTCAGCCATGAGCAGCTTTGGAGCCTGACTTGCTGCAACTTCCTTGATGTTGAGGCAGGGAAAAGGTGCCAGTAGGCTGGGAAGCTTCATGGGGGAATAAAGCTTTCTTGTTCAGTCACCAAAAGGGAAATTACTGCTAACAAGCTAACAGTTGTTGTTCTATTTAAATTACGCTGGTAAAATCATCTTTTCTGACACCTATTCCCTGTACTATGTCTAAACACCACATGAGCAGGCAACATGCCATCCAATAACTTAAGCAAGACAGCTGTAAGTGCAGGCAGCTTGCAGATGATTCATTTTTATGCTACTATTGTAATGAGTGGTACTTCTTCTAGAGATGTAATGATTTCTATTGACTTTGCTCAGTGGGCATTAATACAAGTCTGAAAATAAATATCTTTACTAAAAGCTTGTTCAGTAAGCTATGACACTGTGCCTGGTGAAAAACTGATGTATTTGTTGGGAATTTAACACACAGTGTTCTCCAGCTTAGGTGCAGACCATCAATATGGAATGTCATATATGCTTTGTGTCTACTGGAAAGGTAAACTGGTAACTCCCCCACACTTTGAAAAATAGGAGCATGTGACAGGTAGAATGTGACAGCTGTCCTTAATTCGGACAGAGATGTAGTCCACTCCATCTATTTGAGCAGGCAATATTGCTGGCTGTGGTCTGTTTCCTGCTTCAGGAGCACAGAAATAGTGACCATCCTTTATATAGCTGAAGAAAGGGTACGTGGGATCAAACAGATATTTCTTTTGCATTCATGCAAGCCTAATTATAATCTGTCTAATTATGTCTGCACCACTTTTTTCAGTTATTCTAAAACCTTTGACTTGAAAATAGCTAAAGAATGTCTTTCTGGCTTGAGAAATTCTCAGAACTCTGTTTACTAGCTTCAATTAAATTTTACTATGAAAATAAAGAGAAGATGCCCACTGTAAATGAGAAAAAAATTACCTGAAACTTTTGTTTTCTTAAAGTAAGCAACACAGCATATCACCTTATTCTTTTAATACTCATCAGAAAAATAAAAAGTGAATAGCCAAATTTGGCGAACTGTTAGTTCTTTGGATGTCATGCCAACTTAAACATTCCTTCTAAGGGCAGAGATCCTGTAAATGTTTATGTTTGAGAAACATAGATTTTACAAGCACTCCTGCAGAAATCAGAGACCATGAAACAAAACTCACTGGCAGAATTTCGTGGGAGACTGCTTCCGTAATTCCCCCTGATCAGTGTTAGTGTCAGGAACTTATAGTCCTTATCCAAATACAGAAAATCTTTGAATATCTTTGAATCAGGAAAGCGTGATCTCATCACAATCACAAAACATCCATTAGCGATGTTTAATTTTATAGAAGTTTTGAAGGGTCACAGAATTATAAATTATATAAATCAGAATTTATACAGCCTCTGCTCTGGTTGAATTGAACGTCTTGTTCAAAAGTGTGCTACTGATGTTGACAGGAGACATGAAGTACACCTTTTTTAAAATAATCAGCAGCACGGTGTACAAGAGGGGCAGAAAGACAGGAAAAGCAACTCCTCTTGTAAAGACAGGAGAAGACTGAGAGCTAGTAAAGGTAACTATTGCAGAACTGAGGAGCTGACTCACAGCAAAGCTTTGTGCCAGGGTAGGCCTGATGAGTATCTAGATTTGGAAACTCTTTTCAAGACAGTACTACAACTGCGCTGAAGCAACAAAGGGGAACTTAGGCATTAAACGCATGCTGCTTCACTGAGATAACACAGCCCTGGGGAAGCAGGCCTCTTGAGAAAAAGGTAATTATGTCAAATGTGTATTACTTATGTGATGTGGATTTTGTGTGGACTATGTGTACTACTGAAGAATATTAAAAAATTAAGAACCACCCAAAGCAGCTGCAAATTAGCACCAAACCAATGGCAAATGCAGTGGAACACAGACTCAGCAGGAACTGGTGCACCATAGACATAAGCCCCTTAGTGCACTAACCCCTGTGTCACTTCTCTGTGGAAAAAGTGTTCCGGGACGTGCTATGACAGGTTTTGCAGTTCTAGGTGTAGACTATGCTAACGGAGCAGCAACTCAGCAGACTCCTGTGACTAGATTTACATAGCTAAATAATGAGGGTGCAATCTTTGGGACCAGTCTAGGGGCAAGTATGTGCCCAGGACTGCTACAAATGTGAAATAGATAACACTGATTTGAGGTCATGGTCTTGAGATTTTACACAGATCTCTAGTTCTTCCTGCTCATTCCTCATGGTATGTGCATCAGTTTACAAGTGCTTCAGAGAAGAAAAGGGAGCAGAGGATGCAGGTATCCCTAGAGGATTGCAAGAGAATCCCCCATAGTTATACACACACTTGAGGTGGCTGGCCTTCTGCCTCTTGTCAGTGGCAGTGGTCAACACTTCTTCTTCCACTTTCCCCAAAATAAAATTAAACAGAAGAACTAATTCTCTATTCCTTGTGTCACAAAATTGTGGTCCCCAATTTGTAATGTTCTACAGCTACATCACAACAACCCAAGAATCACAGAATCACAGAATTGTAGGGATTGAAAGGAACTTCTAGGGATTGGAAGGAACCTCTAGGGATCATCTAGTTCACCCTCTCTGCCAAAGGAGCTCCCTAGACCAGGTTGCACAGATTGGCATCCAGATGGGTCTTGAACATGTCCAGAGAAGGAGACTCCACAACTTTTTTGGGAAGCCTGTTCCAGTGCTCCATCACCCTCACTGTGAAGAAGTTTCCATGCACATTTGTGTGCAACTTCCTATGCCTCAGTTTGTGATCATTTCCTCTAGTCCTTTTGCCACACACTTCTAAGAAGAGATCAGCCTTGTCCCTTTGCCTCCTACTCCTTAGATATTTATAGACGTGGATCAGATCCCTGCTGAATCTTTTTTTTCAAGGATGAACAGGCCCAGGTCTTATGAGCCTTTCCTCATAAGAGAGATGTTCCATGCCAAGAAAGGACTATCACCATGAAGAAGTCACATATTTTTCCTTACTCCATTCTCTAATGACCCGAAGGATATTAGTATGCAATATTTGTTGTCAAGAAGATAATACACTTGCCACAGTCTACCTGACATACTATGCTTCTGTAGCAACTCCAGATTCTGCCATGGTAATGTGCAAGCATGAAATAAAGGAGGGTCCCTACTCCATCTACCTTATCACTGTGAAATGAGGCTTGAGTGCATGGGGACTCAGACATCAGACTGCTGCTTTAGATTTTGCATAGTATCTCAGTTTTCAGATGCTAAAGTTGAAATGCTTTTAAAATTAATTAATAATTCTGTGAGTAGTGTCACCTGATAAATATTAAAATCAACCTAAATACACAGCAAAATTTCAATCATCGTATTATGTCTTAAGTACATGTGAAATTGAACTGATGTAATGTATAGGATATTTAAGTCATAGTAGGAGTCCTAGCAATGTTAAGTCTACATGTTTCTTGATTTCCAAAAAAGAAGCTGTACACAGTCCATAGGTATTAATCAATACCAGTAGGAATATTAGTGCTGCTATTGTTTTGGAACTAGTCTGCTTTTGCTTGCATACTTCAGTGTTGGTGATATTAAACTGTGCTGAAATTACTAGAAGTTTTTGGATACACAGATCATGTTTAGGCTTAGGCACTAAATGATGTTATTTGACTGATTTATGTGCTTTTTTGCAGTGATAGTTTGAACTAATTATACCAGCTATTTTAAACTACTCAAGATAATACGGCTGTAGTTTCTACTACTTCCCCTCCTCAGGGAGACAGGGGAGAAGTGCTACAAGGAGTAGCAATTCTTGCATTTTATTTCCAATACATATTATGTATCCTTTGAAACACAAGAAAGCAAGAAGAGATTCTTTCAAGACTTTGTTCTCCATTCACAATCTTTTTATCAATTTACAAAGGCAGACAGCCCCCTGTAGCATAAGAGTAGTGAAGAACAAAGTGAGTGCTGCTATACAGTTGGTGGGTGGAGAGCCATAATCAGGGCTTACATCACCCACAGTGACATTCACCTCTATGGGTATGCACAAATTAAGTAACTCCCAGCTGAAGAAGGCAAAGTGGTAGTGATTGAAGTCTTCTTTACTTCATGTGTGTTCCTCTGAGAAAATGTTTCTCCTCATTGTATCATTATTTTTTTTCATTTTCTGAGATTGATTAACAAGAAACTGGAGTTGGAGATAAGCTGAGAGAATAAATCTGAAAAATACATTGGTGTTAAAAGATCAAAGAAAGGGTGCAAACATTTCTGACTTACGGTGGCAACAGTTCTGAGTTATTAGTGTTCATCGGCTTAGTACATGCCTGTGTACTCCTAGCATGTCCCAGGTGAAAAATAGAACTCCTAAAACTGTTTATCCAAGGGATCTACTAATATATTATATGTATTAATTAAGCAGCTTACCATCAATAACACATAAACTTAACTCTCAAAGTGTTGTCAAAACGTGACTGCACGTAACTATGTTCCCATATGTAGATGTTCTGGAAGGATAACAAGCTCTTGACTTGCTCAGCATCGAGACTGGTAGCGGTGTAAATTCGGATCCTGAAAATAGTTGAGTCTCATGAATCCACGAGATCTTTTCTGTCAGAAGCTGCTTTTCTCGCCTGATCTGAAAAGTTACATGACTTAAGTTAGGCATTTTAAAGTCAGTAAGGCTCAACTACTTTGTTGGCTGGCTATAGAAGGCAATTTAAGTTAAGAGACTGGTTTTTAAACTCCACAACACTTAAACTAGTTTTTCACCTGTGTCCTCTACCTAGGCAGCTATAGGGACCCCAATAATACATCAGCATGGGAGAGAAAGTGTATCTTTCTTAGTGCTGACAGGGACATGCCATTATACATATCCACAATCCCCATTTGTTTTTTATGTAAGAAACATTTCAGAGAGTTATTAAATGTTGATCACAAAAGGTGTACTTCCTCTTAGACTATTCTGTGTAACAAATATGCATGCTAAAGTCATAATATCCGCATGTTTTTAATCTAGAAGTCATTGCATCAAAAGCAGAAAGTACCTCTTAAGATCACAAATATTTATCAAACAGTGCATAACGAGTTTGCATTAGTAATGATACAGTTTAAGAATTCTGAACTGAAAATCACCTGGTAGGTGTATTAAAGACCTCTATATACTCTGTACAAATTATTACAGCCACAAAATAAATAGTGGAGCAAATAGAGAAGAATTATTCTTTTAATTGTATATTCCTAATCCCTTGAGATTTAAGAAACATAACCTTGTCTGTGCAGTCTGTAAAATTAGTATATAAGTACTAATGTATTATTTTCATTGAATTATTCTGCCATTCTTGTATTACTGTAATTTATCAAAACACATTTTTCTCCTGAAGGCTAATAGCTTAGTTCAGGTAGGGAATTTAATGTTTTTTTTTGTTTGGTTGGTTGGGTTTTTTTTGCCCTGGAAACTGTATTTTAATGGGAGAAAAAACAACATAAACCTGCACTTATCTGCAGAAATGCTTAAGAGAAGAGGGAAAAGGGGGAAGCCATTAAGATACTTCCAAAACTAAATTTTGCATTCTCTTGATGTTAACCAGCATTTGGACAGGTGGGAAGAGGTTCCGAAGATGTTCCTGATGAAATTTGAGGAAAAAAGAAAAATGGTGTGAAGAACTGGAAGAAGAAAAGAATGACATACAAATACAATCCAAGTTATTCATATAAGTAAATAAAGGCAATTTTATACAGTATATTATTTTGTGCCCAAATAAACTCAGCATTAATTTTTCACACATTATTGAGTACAGACATTAGTGCTATCAGATAGACATTATTATGTTTGGGCTTCACAGCTGAGTAGTCAGATAGCTAACTGACATATTCTATGTCTACAGTTACACAGAAAAAAAAAATGTGCCTACATTTCTGGTAGGGATAAAAAAAAAGTTTAGTAGTCTAGCTCCAGTTGCCAGATTTCCTCTTGAAATTGATGAAATATGACCTAAGTGCCCATATCAGATTTTGTATATACAGGCAGTTTGTATTCTCTGCAACCCTCAAGTTTGTAGTAGGAGATCAAAGGTGAGAATATAAACATCTTAATATTTGTTCTCAAATATTTTGCTACCTGGTATCACTGAATGTCTAAAATGACTGCATCTAAAGTCAAATCTCTGAACCTCTGCTCATGCATTTACCAATTTTTAGACATGCTGTGAACACCATTGTGTACCAATGTGTCCCTAGGAAAAACTTTTTCTCCAAAAGAGTGGACAGTGATGGAACAGGCTACTCAAGAAGGTGGTGGAGTCACTGTCCCTGGAAGTGTTCAAAAAATATTTCAATGTTGGATTGAGGGACATGGTTTACTGGGGAAATATAACTTGCAGGTGGATGATTGGACTGGATAATCTTGAAGGTCTTTTTCAACCTCAGTGATTCTATAATTTTATGATTCTATGAGGTACAAATCCAAATAAATATTTAAGTAACAAACATGATCATTTCCACCTTCCCAAATTTCACTCTCCTCTCCAACCAAAAAATGCAGGTTCTGGTACTTGAAATTTTGTTAAATTTATTGTCTTCCTCTTTGTATTGAAATTCATAATGGACACATTTATTTTAACTTTGCTTTTTCAATAATTATTATCCAAGTACTCATACAAAAATTTGAAGATTTTATTTTGTAGTTATTTTAGGTCTCACTAGATGTTCCCATCTGTTAAAGACACTAATATTATGAATAGCATAGTCATACGCTGCACACGTGCTTTTTCAGGTTCAGTCAAACCCATTGCCTACTTCATAAGTGTTTTCTGTTAAAGGCAGTTGACTGAGTTCAACATCACAACACTCTACACTTAGACTAAAAAATGGAATTCTGCTATATTGAAAGTGAAACAAATATATATTTTTTTCTCTCCACATTTTTGCTAGTTCCATATTTAAATACATTCATTCATTTTTGTTTTGCAGGAGAATATGTTCTGCATTGGAAGAACTCATATGCTCCCAGTATAAAATATGTTTTATGCAAAACATCATTACAACTGCACTCACCATCTAATTCTCCATTCTGCTGTTCTAGTTCACAGTGAGCAATGATCCAAACACTCCAAGATGAATGGCATTTTCTTTGCTGGGAATGTAAGTCACAATCCAGCATGAGCAGGGTCTACTAAGTGAGCAGTCTATTTTATTTTCCTGTCCTTTAGTTTTAAGAGACCTTGGGGACTGCCAGTGTCCTTAGGAGAAATAAACAAAAAAGTTTTATATTTATTTGTTTTTTAAAAAGGGAATCTATGGCTTCATGAAGTCTGAATCAGATAGAGAAATTTACTGCTCTGGAAATTTGTTTTATTTATTATATTTTTCTCTCTCAGTCAAGATGATCTACTTATCTCCTTAATGTTTGAAGAAGCTGAATGGATCACTGATTAGTACACTGTGACTTTTATTCTTCATTTCATTTCTGTGTCTAGTTTTGGCTTTGTTCACACCACCCTTTGCAATCCACACCCCCTCAAAAAATGTTCTGACTGAAGACATAAGGCAGCAATCTCATTTTCAGGCAAGTTTCAGCATGTCCGTATGGTTCTTGGAGAACTTAAAATTTTCTGCCAGGTTTAAGTCCGGATGGGACCCTGGGAGTAGGTGTATGGGACTACTCAGCCAATCCTCCCTGTAGAAAGCTGAGTTAGTCAGAGGTGCAAAGGAAGCTCATGTGATGGGGAGAGCTGAGGGAGCAAGTTTGTTCACTGAGATTGATTTACTATTGAGAAACCATCAAAGCAAGCTAGGAGGTTATTTTTATGTGCATTGTTCTAAATCTTAAAAAAAACTTAATCAGAATGTGTTATCTTGGTTTCAGCTGGGACAGAGTTGATTTTCTTCATAGTATCTGTTATGATGCTGTGTTTTGGATTTTGAAGAAAAATGATGTTGATAGCACACACATGTTTTTATCTGTTGCTGAGCAGTGGCTTCACAGAGCCAAGGGTATTTCAACTTCTTGCTGAGGGGTGCTGCACAGAGATGAAGATGTTTCCATTTTTCAGCCTTTTGTAATGTCCTGCCAGCAAGGGAGCTGAAGGAGCACAAGGAGCTTGAAGGGGACAGAATCAGCACAGCTGACATAAAATGGCTGAAGGGATATTCCATACTGTATGATATCATGTGAAAAAACTAAAAATATGGGAAGTTGGCAGGAGGGCAGCCCCTGCACAGGAACTGGTTGGGCACTGGTCAGCAGGCTGTGAGAAACTGCATTGTTTTGTAAATGTATATTATAATCATTACTATTATTATTTTCTGGAGAAAATAAATAATACAAATCTTTAATTAAGGACTAAATAATGGTAATGAAGAATAGTTCCTCTACCTTGAATTGTGGGGACTCCCTTAGAAGCAATGCTATTCTGAATTTGAATTCCCTAAGGAGACATTAAATATGTGCCATTTCTTTCTAGATAATCCCTTTTAGACTATTGTCTAAAATATTTTCTGTTGGGTCCTCTCATGCCAATTGTGAGAGTGTGTAAGCCAGGTATGGTTTACTTTGACAACATAAGTTTTATACTTCACATGTATTGTGGAAGAACTTACTGTGTGTATTGCCATTTTAAACTGAGTTCATGTTAAGCTAAGTTAGCATTTATCATTCCTGATTAGCAGAACTCAAACAAAAATATTAGCTTTCATTTTTAAGTGGTCTAAAGAAGAGCTGTAACTAAACAAAAAACTTGCTAGCAGTTTGTTATCTTCTCATCCTCCTAATAATTTCTTGAAAAATCTGTGATAGCCAAGAAATATTAAATGTGTCAGCTTATGGAAAGCAAGAAGTAATCACTTCTTACACAAGTCTTTTCATAACTGAAGCTATTTAATTTACATACTCATGGCTCATCTGGGTCATAGATTCTTTTTACACATTGAGTACTTTATTCAGTTGGTTAAACTTTTGCATATTTTATCACTTTTGTATTAGCAGTACCATGAAGATCTCAGGGAGTTTATAAGTCATCAAAATACCTGCAGTAAGAACCAAACCTTGCAAATATCTTTTAAAATAAGAAGTATTTTGAAGGGTAACACTTTTCTATATTCCCAAGCAAATACGAAACAAAGCTTTATTATGTCAAATCCAATTAATAAGGAAAGAAATCTTCTGGGTCCAGACAGTTCTTTGCACCACTTCTACTTTTGATGTGCAGAGAGGCTCTTTCCCTAGGTGTAGAAGTCCCATCCTGTCTGTACACAGCTCTGCAGCAGGAGCTTGCACGAGCAGTCTTCAGTCCTTCCATCATAACACGAACACAATTTTCATATGGCTCAGATCAGTCATCTTTCCAAGGTTCTGAAGACAAATGTAAGAAGGTACAACAAAAACACATCCATAGATTCTCTTCTGACAGCCCAGGGCAGCTTTAAAGAAAATTCCATTAGTTCTTAACCATAGGAAGTAATTTAGTAGTTGTCTTACACACTCCCATAATTTCAAATATATAAATTACGTAAACGTAATTTTATAGAAGGTATTCACATTTTCAGTACAATCAATGTCAAAAAGGAATAGAAGCACATACACAAGTTTATCACAGAAAGTAGCATGTTTTATTCAACATAACTGACACCTTTTCCGAGCACAAATTCTATGGAAAGAAAACCTTTCTTCTGACATTGTCTAAAGATAAAAGCATTTTTGAACATTAAGTCATTTTGAACTAAATTTAGCAATAGATTTATATTAATGTAAAGATAAGTGGAAATAAAGAGCTCTCAGATTATAAATAAAGGACTTATGAACTTAAAATTTTTATAATTGGTGTAGTAATTTTTAAATAAGAAATGGAATTATTTTTGCGTTTTTTTGAGTGGAAAGAAAAGAGAGGATAACTCTCTAAGGAAATAAAAAGAAGTCAATGAAAATATAATGGCATGATCTTTCACAAAGCTTTTGACTCTACAGCATGAAATAACAACACATCTGAAAAAAATGTAAACAGATAAATTCACTTATCTTCTCCAAACAGATTTGGCACATCCTCACGCGACGCACCTTTACAGATTTTGACTTCATATGTAACTCAAGTAATAAAATTACTGTTTCCTAAGACAGTAATGACAAAATTGCAGCTTTCAAACAGTTCAAGAAGGCTTTGTATGCCTCACAAGAGCAGCACAAGGCCTGGAACAGGATGTGTGCACTGTAAAATCAAGATACTTGACTGTGAGTAATGA
Organism: Odontophorus gujanensis; assembly: GCA_013399175.1. Lineage (NCBI taxonomy): Eukaryota > Metazoa > Chordata > Aves > Galliformes > Odontophoridae > Odontophorus > Odontophorus gujanensis. The sequence continues at coordinate 185,899 of VXAB01013785.1, forward strand.
TGGGCCATTAAGTAAGTACTCGAGGATTCCATTTCATCCTTTCCCATCTCAAGGAATTCATGAAACTCTGAAGAGCAGTCATCTCCTCCCTGTGATTTACTTATAGTGCTTCCCATCCACTCAGGTCTTGGAGATATGAGCTATGATTCTAACGGCTCTTGACCATATGAAGATTTTAATATGTACTTTGTAGACTGGGAAATTGAGAAAGATATAGCCTTTAATTTCACTACCTTGCTCAATCAGTCAGTCATAGACATCTTTTGCACTGCTGTAAAGAGTCTCACTCTGTCCTCTTATTATTTTCCTTGCAAGCACTAGTGAATGCTATTAGGTCCCCTCAAAACCATTTCATTTTTACTTTTACCAAGTTCAGCTCCATGAGCCTTTCCTCACAGAACAAGAGTTCCAGCCCTGACTATCTTTTTGATCTCCAATAAACTTGTTCCAATTTATTGGAACATGTACTAGGAAAACTGAAACAAGTCTGCCACAGCCTAGATGTGATGAATGTGAGTAAAAGGTAATAATCCCTTTCCTTCATCAGCATGTTGTACTCCTGTTAATACAGTCTGGGATGCTGTTGGCCCTTCATACTGCCAGGGTCTCTTCTGGCTCACACTCAGTTTACTAACCCACCAAGGTCGCCCAGGGCCCTATTCACAGAGCTGCTTCCAAGTCAGGCACTCCCAACCAGTACTGATACAAGGAATTCTTCCTTCCCAGGGGTGGGACTTTGCATTTGCTGACTTTTTTAAAAATTGTCTCTTTCCTCCAAATTCTCTGTGCCCCTCTGAATGGCCACCCTGCTGTCAAGCACATTGAGTTTTCCCTGAAATCATCTGCAGTGTAGATGAAGGTGTCCTCCATTAGCTGCTCCATGACACTGATAAAAAAGACAAACAGGATATGTCCCAGTATATCCCCTCATATAGCCTCCAGGTAGAATATGGATTATTAACCACTCTGTGAACCCATCTGTTCAACTATCTAATCCATCTATATGTCCATACATTTATCCATCCTAAGATGCAACATTTATCGTGGTCCATTCATTGAGGACTTCTCCTGATCTCCTCAATTCCCCTCAGTAAGTGTGAAGTAGATAAATTAAACTATCCCAACAGTTTTTTTGTCATCAGTGGCAAGTGTCCAAAAGCATAGTATAAAAAAGTAGTAAAGGTGGTTCAGTAAATCAGCATACACTCTGTGGTGTTAGGAGAATTTTCATCACTCACCAAAACACTTGGAAGAAAAGAAAACCATCTTGTCTAAACTCAAATATGTCCACCAGAGAATCAGACTTCAAGGTTGATCAGAATTAGTCCAAATAAATCTAAATTGTTTAGCTGGTCAGACAATAGGAGCTCTTTCTATTAGGGCAGCTTAAAATTAGGTTGCGTTAGTTTTTCCTGCTGCAGTGTTCAATGAAAGATCAAAGGACCCATGCTGTCTGTTTTCCTCGAGACTGGTCTATCTCAGTGGACCACATTCTTGATGGCAAGCTGTTACCTGACTTATTGATTGCACCTCACTATTCCAAGTAATCCTAGAAAAAGAAAAGTCAGTCTGAGCAGTTCAGGAAAATGGTAAAACACACTTAAATTTGACAAGTTAACCCACATCTTTCAATGTGAGAACTAAAAAGCGATTTTCCATTTAAAAACAAAACAAAAACAAGCAAACAAAGAACCAGATATAATTAGAGAAAAATATCACATAATAAAGAAATATCAAAAAGTCAAAAAATAAAACTAATAGAAACATTATGGCAAAGTATTTCTATTTAAATTTTAAATGAAACATTTAATATTACAGTTCGAATGTTAGAAATATATCCTGGAAAAGGCATCAAGACCTCTTACCAACTAAATTGATGTAATTTAATTTTCCTCTTTTTATATACTTTGCCACACTTTCATTTGCAAGTTTAGTGCCACTTGGTACATAAAACGTAGTGCTCATTTTAATGGGCTCCTCTCAGACTATGTTTCCAATGAAATAGCTAAAACCTACAGGTAAGACTTGAGTCAATAATGTAGTCACTTCTGAATATAAAATAAACAAGGTCAATCACTAGACATTCAGCAAGGTCATATGCCAGCTGCTGCACTTGTGTACAACAATCCCATGCAGTTCTACAGGCTTGGCAAAGCATGGCTGGGAAGTTGTCTGGTAGAAAAAGACCTTGGAGTTCTGATTGACAGCTGGTTGAATATGAGCCAGCAATGTACCCACATGATCAAGAAGGTCAATGGCATCCTGACATCAGAAATAGTGTGGAGAGCGGGACTAGGGAAAGGATTGTCCCTCTGTACTCAGCACTGATGAGACTACACTTCGATTACTATGGTCTGTTTTGGGCCACTCTCTACAAGAAGGATACTGAGTTACTGTAACATGTGCAGAGTAGAGCAGCAAAGCTGGTGAAAGGACTAGAAAAGAAGACAAGTGAGGAGCTTATAAATGAACTGGGGCTCTTCAGTTTGGGGAAAGGAGGTGGAGGGAGGGATCTCAACACCCTCTGCAACTCCGTGAAGCGAAGCTATGGAGAGGAGAGTGTTAGTCTCTTTTCTGAGGTGACAAGAGATAGGAGGCAAGGAAATCATCCCAAGTTGCTCCAGGCAAAATTTAAATTGGATATCAGGAATAATTTATTCATGGAGAGGATGGTCAAGCATTGGAGCAGACTTCCCAAGGAGGTGGTAGAGTTCCCAGCCCTGGAAGAGTTTATTTAATATATGTGAATGCGGCAGTTAGGGACTCAGTTTAGCAGTCAACTTGTAACATTAGGAGGTTGGTTGGACTTGATGATCTTAAGGGTCTTCTCCAACCTAAGTTATTTTAACATTCTATTATATAGAATTATAGAATTACTAAGTTTAGAAAAGACCTCCAAGATCACCCAGTCTAACTGTCCGCCTATTACCAATATTATTTCCCACTAAACCATGTCACTGAGCACAACATCTAGATGTTTCTTTAGCACCTCCAGAGATGGTGACTCCACCACCTCCCTGGGCATCCCTCTCCAGTGCATGACCAATCTTTTGGAGAGTAAGTTTTTTCTAATGTCCAATCTGAGTCTCCCCTGGTGCAACTTGAAGCCATTCCTTCTAATCCTATTGCTAGTTACATGAAAGAAGAGTCTAACCCCCAAGTATCTTTTTGTCTTAAATGATTTACACAGTCTTGAAAGTATCTAGGTCTGGACAACACATTAAATGGGGGTACGGTTTTGAAGTAACCAGGTAAATTTGAATGAGTCCAATATTTTATACTGAAATTTATGAAAAGTGGGCTTTTTGTTTGGTTGTTGTTATTTGTTGATGTTGTTTTTGTTGTTTGGTTGTTTATTTTCCTTCCAGTTTCTAGCAATTACTGTTCTTAACAGCTGTGGTTTTAGAACTTGCAGCTGCTTAATAAGATTAAATTCCAGGCAATCACTTAGATAGCATGATTGAGAACCATACAATCAACTGCAGAGCATTTCAAGGTCTTCACCTTTGAAATGAACAAGATTGTAGATTAAAATATTTTCAGAAAGTACAGAAGCTTATTAATGTTACTAATGGCAGAAAGAGAAGGAAGTTTCAATTTTGTGAAGACAGAAGTGAAATAACTGTGTGCCTTTTTATGATTTTACACTTCTTGCTACAAAATAAACAACAAAAAAATGAACGAAGGAGAAACTACCTAGAGACACGAGTGGGGCCAATACACAACCATAGCCCTCATGATATAACCACCAAAATATTGTCTCCTTTAGACAATTTAGACTGTTTTGAGGGATGGTAATCCAAAGCCGTGTATTTAACTAGAGTAGAGCTTTGTAAATAATACTTTCAGATAAATATCTCTGAACAAATAATTGTGAAAGCTCAAATCCTGCAGTCAGAACATCCCCAAAAATAAAAGTCTCTTAATGTCCCAAACTAGTAATATGGACATATATTTCTATGAGTTTTACTAGTTTTAATGGTTATAATTTTGAACCAGACCAATTTTCTTTTGTATTATTCAGCATGAGCAAGTGTTTAAAATCTTTCCACTAAATTTCACAGAAGCAAAAGTGATGTAACTGTAATGCATTAAGACATTTCATCTCACTAAAATCAAAATTAAGAAAAGAGAAATACCAAGCCAAACAAACAAACAAATAATAAATAAATACAAAGAATTATAAATATGTATATACATTGAAAATACATTTCTTTAAAGAGAAAATGAAACCTGTAAACCTGTAAAATGGTGAAAGTTGAAGCTAGTATCAGGTGAGGAACTCCAAAACTTCAATGGCTCTCCAGGAAGAGAGATAAAAGAAAACTGCAGGGGTATGCAGAAAGTGGTCTCTGATCAAGACATAGATCAAGATTATAGCCAAATAAAAGAGCTGAAACCTGCTTACATTGAGTATTAGAAAATCAATATATGCCTGATTTATTCCTTCCAACTTCCAAGAGGTACGGTATATCCCCTTGACCAGCTTAAGTCAGATGTCCTGTTTTTGTCCCTTCCCAGCTTCTCGCACTCCTTCAGCCCCTCACTGGCGGAACAGTACGAGAAGCTGAAACATCTTTTACTCTGTGGAGGGCTGCTTGAAGTGATACATGCTAACTAATGCTGCCAAAGACCAACTGCTACCACTATATTACCTATCAGGTCTGACTGTAAGGCATGGCCTCCAGCTATTGTAAACTCAAAGATAATTCAGGACATGACTTTTAAGGATTGACTGCTATGAATAACTTATGGTAATGATTGCTAACAACTGACAATTGATCATTGTTAATGACTGTCAAGTTAGTAAAGTCTTGTTGTGAAGGGCTGCCGTTGCCTGATTTGCAAGTCTTCAGACACTTGTGATGCTTCCAGAGTTTCCAAATATCTCAGTGTAACAACGTTCCTTCTTCCAGCAACACTGACAATATTGTGCTCTCCTATTTCTTTTGTACAAACAAACAAACAAACATTTCACGGTCTCTATTCTTGCTAAATATTAAAAGGGACCCCATTATTCAGCATCTTATTGCTTGACAAGTGACAGCTTATTTCTCCTGTTCAGTGGTTTGTAGTTTCTGCCTCAAAGCAGTACTGTTCCATTCAGCCACCACTGATAATATAGATCCTAACTATCTGTGTGATAATGGTCACAGAATATCTAACAGTATACCTGCTAGGAAATTACTCCACAGAATCATTCTGCCATGGCATATGTATCAAGGGAAGAAAGCAAACACATCCAAACCCCCACTTGACATGTTAGTTTTTTAATGGTACAGATGTTATCTATCTCTTGTGAAATTATGTAAATAACAGTTGATGAAACTGAAAATTCCATGGATTTGTACATGTCCTAAGGCACATTTCCTACCTTCAGGAAGCACAAATACTCTTTATATGTCTTACAAAAGTGTATGCTAAACTTAGGCTATAGTAATAGCAGAAGGGAGAGGTATGCTGGTGATAAGGTTAATTTGCTTTGAACACTGTGTTTCATTAAGATGTAAATATGTCAAGTGCAGGAAGAAATATAAATAATCATCCCTGAAGAAAATGAACTTTTCTCCCAGTATCTCAGCCTTTAGCAAGAATCCATGTATTCAGACACTCTTCATATAGAATTAAGTGCCAAGCACAATTCAGTCATAGCTAAGAGGAAGCCTAGAGGAAGCTGAAGAACTAGCTACATTTTATTAAAAACATAAAGAAATTAACAAAATATATGAGTGTTTCATTAAAATTAGTTTTCATAAACACACATGAGGAATGGAGGAATAAGATTCCTGACTACCCCTCTCTAAAAGCTCTACAGTGCAATGAGTTAGTACTAGTTGCTGAATTGTTTGTTGTTTTAGGTGATCAGTGCTCCTTACTCTGAAATTTGACAGGAGCACCTATGGACTCTGGAATTGTTAGCATCTTATGGAACAGTCACTCATTTGGAGTCTAATTAACAAGTCGCTTTCAAGATTCTGGTGAGGTGAAGGTTTGTAGGAAAAAAATCTGAGCTTACTGTTCTATTTAGAAAATAATGGGCAAACTGTGCCAAGAAACAAAATTTCAAAGCTAAATATGAGCTGCTTTGGATTTACCTAGATAGCTTTAGTTCAGACACCAAAGGGAAAAAAGTAACTGTAAAATGCAGGAGTTGGGATTTGAAGGGGGGAATAATAGCAGGGAACGGTGAGAAAGAGATTATCTCCTATGGATATAAGAGTGAGGTGGGTTATTTATCACCAGTGGTAAATGGAGGGACTGTCAAGAGAGAAGACTAAGATTATAATTGATTTTAAGTCTAATATTCCTCTCTAGTATGGGATTTTTAGTATCCTGCACTGTTAAAGCTCTCCCATGCTTGCTTTTCTGGAGGTGTTTCCTAGTTCTCCTCTGAGGATCAGGAATTGGATTGATTACTTTAATAAGAAAAAAATCCTAGTATCTCCATGTTTGTACACTTTATCAGCTCTTTGAATTAGTTAATTTTAGTGGATAACAACCACATACATTTCCTCACAGCCACATACATTTTCTTCCTTTTTAGAAGAGAATTCAGTAGCTTACTGGAGTGCATTAAATTATAGCACATGTATGTTACACTCATTTGGCCGCTCTGTTGCAGACAATACTGCAGCTGAGGATAATGCCACTCTACCGTCACTTGCAGAGTTTCACAAGGTGCAATTTTTTCCTCCTGAAACATCCTTCTGATGAGGAGAATAAAACAACATACATGGCTAAATTAAAAATTATTGAGACATTCTTTAATAAACTGAGGAATGAAACCCAATTCTACTTCTGTGTTAGTATTCTAGTCTGTATGGAGAAATAATTTGAATGGGAAGGAAGCAATCTTGACTTTTGCATCCACGAAGACAGGCTTTGCATTAGCTGCTGTTACTTAAGAATGGACTATAGGGACTAAAGGAGTTTGATGAAAAGGAGAACTCAGTTCTTATCAACAATAAACAGTGCGGATAGGATGTAGGAGCTGGGAATAAATGATCAGGGTGAACAAAAGTGCCACCTTAGAATGATGTAAAGTGAAAAACATCTTGAATAACCTGTGCAGTCCTTGTTTATTCCTTTCAAAATATGTTCAACTTGAAATAATACTAAGGGCAACAACTACAAAATAAAGAGTTTTGTGTATGAGGAAAAATGAAATGCTCAGTAACTTCAGCATGGAAAAATAACTGAAGGAGGATGAAATAAAATCACAAGTGATATGGAGACAGAAAACAAGGAACAGTTGGTTACTGTCTTCTCTGCAACCAGAATTATTGAGTTTGAAATATAATTAATATGCAGCAAGTTCAAAAGGAATAAAAGGACATATCTCTGACACTCATTCATAGTGCAGAATTATGTTTGCTGGGGAATGCTGATGTTTAACTTGGATTCATAGAGACTGAAATTTTCATGGAATAAAAATGACTTTAAGATAAGAGTGCTACATGATGTATGATGTTCAGGAATCACTAGAAACTGATTGTGCCTGTATACTGGACTGAACTAGATTATGTCTCATTCAGTGAAGACTTTCACTGTCAATTTCTCCCATATTCGGTCAAGATATCCACTGAACTGTCAGGGATGTCATTAGGTCTCTTGAATTCTTTATAACATCGTACATCAAACTAATGATGGCACCTCCTGGGCGAATATCTGTTAGGTGGTATATAATAATTGATTTGAGGAATGCAAGTAAGTGTTGAGGTGCTCAGTCATAGTTATTCTGATATCACTGGTTTTGCTACAAGATATGATACTTAAAACAGAATTAGTAAAAAATTTTAATTTCACTTAATTGTCTGTCCATAAGCAGGAAGGCTGTTACAGGGAAACTAACTTTCTGGTTCTTTTAAATTTACAACAAATATAGAAAAAAGTAACTATTCAGAGAATCATAGAACTTCCCAAGTTGGTAGACACCCTGGGGGACATCACCTATCACTGGTCTCCACTTGGACACAGAACCACTGACCACAGTACTCTGGCTGCAATCATCTAACAAATTCCTTATCCGCAGAACAGTCTGTGATAGCTTATCTATCTATCTATCCTTGCCTTATTAATCATAGTGTGTTTGCTAGTCGTAATCTGCAATAAATAGAAATCTTTAACAAATAAAGCTTTTGTATCCTTGTGAATTGCAAAATCCATTAATGCCACTGTTGTGGACTCCATATAAGCCCACAGGCCAGGTAACCCCATTTTGACTGTGGCATTGCTACAACTATTTAACTGATTTAATAGCACTAGCTGTGGGAAAAGACTTTGAAGGTCATCTGTGTGAATATTTGATGTTTTGTGTTGGACTGCCAAGATTGCAAATGTAGAAATCAGGTTAGCTGTTCTAGTGAAAATCATTAAAGAGTTATAAGCCTCTTGGTGACTGAATTCATTTTTTATTTGGTAACAGCTTGAGAAAGTTTATGTACCACAAATGTTTACTACACACTAATTCACTAATCATTATTGCACTGGGAAGATTGCCAGTAAAAGAAAAAGCAGTAATTTCTACAGCTGAAAATAGACTTATGTAGTTCATGCCCTACTTTCTTAGTGCAGCAGTGAATGTCACACTGCTATGCCATGTTGTAAATGGCCTGATCAAAGACATATGATAAGAATATGCTCAAAGGTCAACTTCTGGGAAATTTCATTACTCTGAAGCATGGCCAAACAGTTTAGCAGCAGTGACTCTTATTCTAGGAAAGCTTAGATCAGGCAGTTTTCTTGGTACCTTGTCTTTTAAGTCTGCAGTCAAATGTAACAGAAAGGAAAGAGAACAGGGAGTTAAATATGTAATTAATGGTTGCAAAGACTTAAAAACAAAACAAAACAAAAAATTAGTTTATTTTTGGAAAAACAATAAATAAATAATCCATAACTTTGATGTACAGAGTATTTCAAGCCCTGATGTCGCTTGCTTGTAGATATCAAAGTGGCAAATATGTGGTTTGATGGAAAAAGGTTAAATTCGCAGATTTAGGTACTGGGGATTGTAGCATACATACCTTACCCATTTTGAATCCAGCAGCAAATAACTTCTTTAAGTTTACTACATTAAATTCTGAACCGTACTTAAAATGTGACAAATTACAGACCCAAATCTTTTCCCAGAGACCTTTAACTTTGTAAAAATAAATGATAAAAGCAAAGTAAGTATTGAATCTCTTGTCCTACCTTTGTGACTAGTTTTCCTGCTGTAACCTCCTATGAGAAGCAAAGGGAGAGCAGATGGCTCTCCCAGGCCATTATCTCATGTAAAGGAGAATTTTTCATCTGCAGAAAAAACACCAGAGACCAGGGATTAAGACGAATGTGAAAAATTCACAGTAAAAATTGTCAGTAAGACATTCACTAGAATTTTATAACATCCTTCAATCATCAACAAAACAAGGGGATCAGTGCAAGGATTTACAGTGTAAAAATATTGTCAGATCAAGAGAATATTGATAGCTGCATTTTGAGTAGTTGGGAAAGGGAATTACGTGTGCATTAGCTCAGAGAAGACACTAGAAAAGAATTATTAAATTAAACCATTTAAAAATCTTTACTTGCTTTTTGTCTTCTTTTCATGTTAGACAACTATGTCTTCAGATATAAAAAAAATCTCTAGACAACAATGAAATCAATATTTAGCTTCTGAAAGATCAACAGGTCCCAAACAGAGCAATGAATGACATGCTTACATCATAAAATAAAGTTAAAGAAAGAACATTTTTCTTTACAACTCTCAAGAACTCTCTGGAGTGAATGCTCAATTGAATTCTTACCATAAGATTCTGGGAGCTCAAAATCTATTGAAAATGAAGTTTTTCTATTAGTTTTGCAGTTTTACAGTAGTTTCTGTAAGTTTTATTTCTTTCCCTCCTTCTTTCTTTCTCTCCTTTCTTTCTTTCTCTCCTTTCTTTCTTTCTCTCCTTTCTTTCTTTCTTTCTCTCCTTTCTTCCTTTCCTTTTTCCTTCATTTTTTCCTTCCTTTCCCTTCCTTCCTTTCCTTCCCTTTTTCCATTTCTCCTTTTTCCTTTCTCATTTTTTCTTTTCTCCTTTTCCTTCTCCCTTTTCCTTCCCTCTTTTCCCCCTTTTCCTTTCCCTTTTTCCTTTTTCTCTTTTCCCTTTCTCCCTTCTTCCCTTCCCTTCCCTTCCCTTCCCTTCCCTTCCCCTTCTCCTCTCTCCTTTTTTCTTTCCTTTTTTTGAAGAACCACATTAATTCCTGATTTTCTTATTGTCAGCTTTTATTGGTTAGGAGTACACATATAAGCAAAAAATCATACTGTCCTTACAGACAGTACAAATATAATAGAGCCAGAACTCACAAATTTCAGAGTGAGTAAATGATACAGCCAGATCATCACTCTTTTATTTACTAGATTTTGAATATTGGCTCTTACTGACATTAATTAATCAAGCATAATGCCTGTGATAAAAAGAAAAGTGCAAAAGAAAATATTTCCGTAATGATTTGGAATACACATAGTTATTTGCAATAGACATAAATTGATGTAGATGATATTTATGCAGTAACAGGGTAGAATTTTGTCCTTTGTAGTTAAGACCCTCCCTTACAGATCCCCAACCTAACAACAACAACCTGCTAAAACATCAAAGCCTCTCTTTGAGCAGGAGGCTGGAGAGATGACTTCCTGACATCCTAAATTATTCTATGATTCTAACTGCCCTACATAAAAATGTATGTTCAGAAAATCTCAATCTCAACAAGCATTAACACTGATATAAGCTCTGCCCCAAAATGTTTGGTTTTAGATATGTGATATTGCATTGCTGATGCATTCGACAAAAACGTAAATATAACCCAAGGGCCTTCAAGTAGGTCAGAATACTTGATTCTCTTCCTACTGCCCTTCTTCAGTGTCATTCTGAAGTGCAACTACTTTGATCCTATCTAATATCTTTGATTTTTCTGAATAATAAACATAACTGAGAAAAAACCTCTATAGAAAAGTTGAATACTGTTGTACATAATATTTCAGCACTCCCTGAATTTTTAATTTTAATTCATTTGAAATAATTCCAAATAATTAAGATGCTTGCTATAAAGATATAAATATTTGAAGAGGCTATGTACAGTCAATGAATCCCAATATAAAACTATGGTGACTTTTACATATATCATCACAAAACAAGTGCCATTACTCTACTGCAGAATGGCAATGACACTGATTATAGAAGGTCTTTATTTTACTCAGTTAAAGAAAGTGATCACATGTAGGAAATTTACCAACTTGAAGGCATAACCAACTAAGTAACGTAAGAGGTTTGAAGACACGATGGAGATTTTTCAAAATTAGACGACAGGGGAGACTAAAAAAACACCTTTTTAAAAACTTTGTAAGAGGGATAATAACATGGAGTTAAGGAAGTCTGCCTTCGAGTACAAAGAGGAGAGAAGAGAAGTTTTGGAGGATGAGATCTACATGATAGACTGACTTAAGTCAAGCCTAAGTTTTGGAAGTCTTTCTGTGCACCTTCTGTGCTACAAATTTCAGTGATTAAATCACGAGACAGAGCCTTGGGAAAGGATGTATTTAAGCAATATGATTATTTGGGGTGATTTCCAAATATCCTTGGGTCTTACCCACAAAAGAGAGACCTGCTTCTGTGAAAAACTACAATATGTAGTCTCATCATCATCTCTCATCAGTCATCTTACTGAACAGATTCAGTAAATAGATATCTAAGTACACAACTTCGGACAAGGGAGCAATACATTAGCACCTGTCATCATAGCTTGAATAGTTGCTGTTTAAAAAAAGAAAAAAAAATTACAGCATTTTCTATGTTGACTGAAAATAACTGGTCATAATCCCTATGTATCCCCATAACCCATGTGTATATCCCACACAGATCTCTCCTACAGCATGAGCAACAGATAAAAAGTTTCTACACTGCAGTGAGGATTTCGCAGATTATAAAACACCTGAGATCCTGTGCTTCAATTACAAAAAGACCTCCTTATTTAATTTTATTTAGAACAAGGATGTACATTGCTTTCATGGGAGGAAAAATAAATGACATTTATTATAACAAAGTTTTGTGCAAGTAATGTTTCCAAGAGTTTATTGTCATGGCTACTAAAATTATGTTCCCTATTTCTGGTCTGAATTTTTCCAGCCTCAGTTTATAGCCACTGGTGGCTCCTGTTTGCCTGCTAAGCTGAAGAATCTTCTAGAGTATTCTCATATATATGTTTATAAGGATCCTTAGCTTACTTCCTATGAACCAAAGGGAACAATCTCCCGAGTCTTACTAATAAAGCACATTTTCATGATCAGTGTTTCTTCTCTCAACTCTTTGTACCATTTTACCAATATCTTTTAAAATCATGACATCTATGGACTCCAGTACAAGGCTGCAATTTTTCAGCAGCAGCAATATCAGTATCAATCACAGAAGCATGTACTGTTCATTTTCCCGGTCATTTCCCTGCAAAATAGCTACTCAAGATTAGAGTAATTAAATTTTCTAGTGCTTTAACATTTCATTTATACAAAAAAATAAGATTTTCAATACAAAAATGTTAAATCCTAGTGGGATTCTTTGTCTCTAAGGACCCATGCTAGATTTCATGTTATTGCTCTGTTCATCCCTCATTTTTAAAAGTCACACGTGTTCAGACTTGGAAATTTTCCAGGTTTAGATCGTTAGAAATGTACTGATTTATGAAAGTGTTTGTGGTATACAAAAAGAAAAAAATAGAAAAGATAGCAGCAGTTTCTCACCCCTTCTCTGTCCCTTAGATCACATGCAAGCAGACCTCCAGGGTGAAGGAATGCAGTTGCTAACTCAGCTAGAACATACCTACAACACTTCTAGTCAGCCTAAACTCCATGTCTCTTATACACAAAGCAGCACTGTCTGATGACAGTGTTGACCACACCTGACCACAGCTGTCAATGCCTTGCTGGATAGCAATAGCTCTGAGCCATATAGCCAGTCCTCACTACAGAAGGGGAGATACCATCTCTCATGTACGAATACTGCCCTAATGCATCAATATGGAGGAAAGAAAAGAGGTCCTGAAAAACACAGAGGACAACAAGGTGGTGGTAGGAAGAAAAGATCTGAGGGTTGAAATTAAATGGTGTTTTCTTCTAGGGAGTGTATATGGTATGGAAAGCCCTACAGGCAGTGGAAGAAATCCTCTATCTGTATACAATTGTGGGGATGACTAGTGGTTGCCCTGAAGAGAGAAAGGTGGAGAGGAGGAGATAGAGGTACTGGATGCAGTGACTTCAATAGGGAAGCAGTTATCAAAAGAGATCTGAAAAGGGCAAGCTTATTTTTTTGATAGCCGAAGTGATTTCACCCACTTGAACTACAATTTCTCAATAATGAATTCACCTATAAGGTACAGATTTTACAGACAAAAACTTATATAGATATTTGAGCTGATCCATTAGTTCTTGATTAATTTTGGGATTGAATTTTTCAGTCAGCAATTCTTAAAAACGTGCTTGATGAAATGCTGTATAAACTAGTTTTGGAATAAAGCGCATTCCATCTCTGCTGTAAAGTTTTACAGATGCCGTTTACTTCAACATCATTCAGATTTCATTCTTCTTTCTGGATTATTTACAACATAGTGCTTCTCTGAAGTGTCAAACTTCCTCACATTGTGGAGACACAATTCAAAATATAATGGGTTACCATTTTTTAGTCTGTATTATTTTTTCCTATATTATTTCCAAACCAGCAGAAATTCACACTTTTTGATCTGTTGATACTTAGAACTTCAGTACAGTTAGCTTTCATATATTTCCAAGTTCAACCATGCTAAGTGAATCTTTTATCTTTTGCAATTACAGAGGTGCAATCATATAAAGCATAAAGCCAAAGAAACAGCACTTGATGACTCCTAAATTGCAGGTATTTAAAAGTTTCAGAATAACATTCCAGGATACTTCCCAGATTCACATAACAGTTTTCAATTACTATTCTTCAATCCAATTTTAATGTCTTACATGAGGAAGCTTGATACAATAGATCAGAGCTAAGTCTCAAGAGGCAGAAGGAAAAAGAAATAATTTCCCTCACTATTTTCCACCTCAAAAAAAGCAGAACAGTAAAAGATGTTAATGTGTTTTCTCTTCATTAATCCCATGCTATTTCCTTTTGCTCTAAAGAATTTTCTACATCCTTCTAAAGTATCACACAGTTTTAAAGTACCTTTCAATACATATAACTAGCTAAAATGTGTAACTTCTGAAAACTAAGCAGAAACACTATTTTTTATTTTCTCTAGTTACCTCCTTCGTCCAAGTCTCCAATCCTCTCAAAATTGAAAACTTTCCTTTTGACAATGTTACTGTAAACTCTATCAGAAAGTATTTAATGCTCCCATGGAGTTAGGCTTCAGTTTGCTTTCTCTTTCAAAGGACCTCCCCATGCTCTCTGGCTCCATGCTGCAATCTGTTATTAAGCACTGACTTTAAAAGGCTGCACTGCTGTTTTTGAATAGTCAATACCACCTCCAGCAAACAGGAGAAAATGCCATTAGCCAAAAGATGCCCTCCTACAAACCTTCATCCTGGCTCCTGGTGGAAGGTGAACACCTGGATGCCTGCATTTCTTCAACCTCCCCAGCAATGCCATCTCTCATCTCCTTGTGCTGAAAGAAACTGTCATGAGCAGTTTTGAGGAGGAGGTCTTCATGGCAGCTCCCTGGGCTCCAAGTAATGGAGGCAGGAAGCAGGGCAAGCCACCTGCCATCAAAAAAGGTTGCCTGGATCCTCTCTGCTGCAGCTCCCCCATGAGCAGGATGAGGTTTTAGTTGATTTTAACATATGATCTGCTCTGAGCAGAGGTCAAGACATCAAATGTAATGAGAAGGAGAACCTGCTGTCTCATTTATGTGACCTGAGAAAGTCAGTGAAAAAAAATTACATTTGAATGAGGATAATGAGTTCTGTGAGTTACAAGTTGAGTGGGAATTCTCTATGCCCTGTCCTGATAAGGGCAATTAGAGAGGCATTATCACAATAAAACCAAGTGTTTTTCAATACCCAGGTGAATTTCTAGGGAGTGTTCTAGGGCTGACAGATCACAGTCCAAAGAAGGCAAAGGTATCACATGAATAATCATTTTCTTTAAAGAAAGAGAATTTGAACAAGAAAATGCACAACTTTAACAAGGCCTTTAAAAAAAAAGAAAAAGAGTTAGGTACCAAAGACGACAAAAAATCCAGGCCAACTGTGGAAGTAATATTATGATGAAAAAATAAACATGATGTGAAAGACTCTTAATCAGACAGCAGAAGAAGACAGAGCAGCTGTGATTATGAAACTGCCCACACCTCTGTGGCACAGCACCACAGCAATTTGAGCTACCTGAGAAACAGTTACTATGTCCTGCTAGGGTGGATCAGAGGGTGTTCTTTCTGCTCACTGTATGAAAGAGTTTGTCATGTATTTATTTTTTCAGTGTCTTGAAAAGAGATAGAAGTAAATTTTGAAAAATTACATACAGAAAACTGAAATTGTTAACTGTTGAAAATGTCATTCCCAGGTGGTTTAAGAAAGCCACAAGAAGACTGAAGTCAGCAAAACATTTTCAAAGTCAGGATACTAAAACAGCAGCCTATGACAGCTTTTCAGAAATTGGCAGATGATTTCTGCCAAAATTAGCATGCTAATAAAAGCCATACTGAATCATCCCTTTCATCAGGTATCTATTCATCTTCACAGTTTAAGTCAAATTAGGGCTCTTGGGACACAGTTCTCTATTACAGGGCACAAGTACCTCTCAAGGCATAGGATGCTCATCCTCGTCAGGAGGATAAATAAAGACCCCAAGGGATCCACATGCTGTAAGAACAAGCCCTGTGATTGCTTGTCCCCCTTTGCACGATTCTAGCTTTACTATGCACATGGTTTTCTGTGGTTGTGGGATTAGTCCTTTAGTTTTGCAGACTTGTTTACATCTTTCTTCCCAGACCCTTCAGAGGACCATGAAAACCATCCATGACTAACAATTCCTTCCCACACAGGATACAAGCAAGACAGGAATACATTTATTCACGTCTGAACTTTCTGAAGTTCCCATCTTTCATTCTCAACATCCAATTCTAAGTGCTGTTTCATGAATACTCGTGTGTCATCCTCTGCGAGACTTAAGCTATGTAGCCAAATCTTTTTCCTTACCTATTTATCACATGAGAACCATATGTATTGCAGAAGAACTAAATGCAAAGTTGAAATAAGAAGATATTCATACATGTCTGAAGAAAGTGTAACAACAAAGCTTCAGAAAATAGGAACCGGTTAACAAAATCCCCTCTTTCCCACTTGAAAGGGTTACATTAAGAAGTTTGATAGGTAATACCCTTCACATTTTCAGAAGCGAGAAACTTTTCATTCGTACTACCAGGAAATACAGGAACTCAGAGAAGCAGAAGTCTAACCTGGAAAATCCCTGCTTCTTCTGAGTAGTTCCTCATACCTCCAAAATTCCCATTGATTTCAATGGTGGTATCCTAAGGAATGCTGGTGGGAAGTGCAGCATAAGGTAATTCTCATGAACTATCCCAAATTGTTTTCTTGAGCTTAATAGAACAAAACAATAGGAAGACATTTGTGCAGAGAATACATATTCATTGTCAGATTAAGTATTTTTTGTTGATTGTGATGAAGCAATTCTGTGCCCAAATGTTCAGTCATTATGCAGCCAACACTTCTGTTAACTTTGCTAAACAGAAAATAAATAGGAAAACATAGATAAACACTATGTTAATTTTTAAGAATATTTATCTGGGTAATGTTTAAAGAAAAAAAAAAACATATCAGGGCAACGAATTAATGTTGATTACTTTGGAACAGATTATGGAGTGACAGGTTTTTGAGATGTAAATAATGTATATATCTAAGTAAGATTTTGTGATATTTAATGATATTTGACTAAAATTCAGATTTTGTTTACACTAACAAATAAAATGTTTCAATGGAAGATTTTGTTACATTTTTACATCAGGAGATGTGTAATAGATAAATACAGAAGATAAATAATGACATAACTATACATATACTATTATTAAACGATAGGTTATTATAATTGCTGCTGTTAATACAACAGTCTCTCTTTAGAGATCTGTTTTTTTAATAATAATACTAAATTGCAAGTGCATTATACATTCCAAACTCTCTTTCTTTCTTTCCAGAATATAGCAATGACAAAGAAAGAGCACAAAAACACACGAACAAAACTTCTGGGAATGTTTGGAGGAAGATCCTTAAGTCTATTAAAGGCTTTTAATCTGGAATCATTAATAATTAACTCTATCCTAAACATAATGGGTAATATCAAAAGACAAAGGTATAAACTAGAGGCTATAACTCTGGTGAGAAGAAGAAAAGAAGGAATGAGTAGTAGGTTTTATACTAAGGGTATTCTGAATATAGGAAGAAAAAACTATAGGCAGGGAAAGTACAGCAGCAATGAGTTAAAGCACTGGAACTGGAACAGGGAGAGAGAATAGTATGAACTGATCTGAAATAAAGCAGAAGATCTAATTAGGTGGTCAAAACCTCAGTTTTGTCGGAGTGGCCCAGCTATGAGATTATTTTCATGACTGGTATCAATACGCATTAAAATCTCTCAAATTATCACACAACCCTTTATCCTTTCTGTGATTCAATTCTTTGTAAACAACACAAAGTTTGTAGTCATTTCAGCCATTGCTGTCGTGTCCTTTGTAGCCCATTTAGTATTGAATTTCACCCTCTGCACCTCTCAAGTTATGTTTTCCCGTTGCCTGTAATCTTGTCATTAGTTTACAAATGCTTAGTACACTGATGTGAGTAGGGAAACTGTTAGGTCAGGTCTTGAACTGGTGATGAAGCACCTGGTGAAGGGGTGTGCCTGGCCCAGGGAGGGCAGGCACATTGTTTGCAGCTTTGTTCCTTTGGCAGTTGTGTGAGTTCAACTCTTCTTTCTGTGTGTGACTGTAGGTTTACCTGCAAATACTTTGCCTGGTATCGCCACTAACCTGTCAGAAGTGAATTTGCTTCTTCATACTCAGAACAGTGTGTTTAACTGTCTGCTGCTCATCCTATCTTTGTTTAGGTGCTAATTGCATTACAATCCAATTACTACTGTTATCAGTGATACTGTCTTCCGCATTAAACTCTTATTTTCTGTTTAATGGTTTGACTGCATCCACTGTCACATGTAAATTGCTCTTTGTTTTGGTGGAGGTTTTATGTCCCTTTTAAACATTGTTCCATGATCAGCCATCATAAAATCTGGCTCCAGTTCTCCTTTAGCTGCAATCAGAATCAACTGATGCAGAGAAATTTGATATAAATTTTAATCGTCTTAGAGCCTTCAATGAAGAGCTTTTGAAATCTGAAAACTGGCTAAGCTAAACAAACTCATAGATGACAAGAGTCATTTAGAAAAGTGAACGGTCAATTTTAGCAGCTACTTACAATTGTGAAATTATTTAACTGTTCTCAGGTTATAGAGAGCCTCTGATATACAAATAGAATATTAAAGATTTGTTCGTTTGTTCTTTATTGCATAAGATGGGAAAGCTGGATAATGAGCATTAACACAGGATGTCATCGGAGCTGATCATGTTCTTTACTAGGAGACACTTGAATTAGGGACCAGGCCAGTCACTGAGGAAGTTAACAGAAATATTTCTATTGATTTTAAAATAATATTTAGATTTGTCTGTAGTACCAGAGTCTAAAGTTTTATACAGCTGTCAGTGAAGTTAATGCTGCTATGATTAATGAGTATGGGGAATAGAAGTCAGTTTAAAACATCTCTCAGCTGATCTGTACAGCTTAGTGTTCTGCAGTCTCAAACACATGCAATATATTTTACTAAATTTATGCACAACAGTAGGATAGAGGGTTGCTTTTCCCAATACTTTCCTTAAAAGTTAGCTATTCTCCATAGGTTTGGGCCATTGAGAAACATGTAATTTCAGCAGTAGAGGCTTACTTGTGAATTTTTCTTTCATGTTTATTTTGAAATCTCTGACAAAACATTTTTAAAGGGTTCACTGCTTTTTTGAGCAATCAAACTGAAGAAAAATCTTTCATGTGAATTATGATAATCCTAAACAAGCAAAAAAGATATATATATATATATATATATATATGTATACACTACTTGAGAAATTATCTCTCTTCAGATTCCCCAGGATATTACTCCAAATTTATGAGATTTGGTCTCAAAGTCCATGCATCAATTTCGGTGTAAGTCCAGTTCTCAGTTTCCTTGCCTTTTTTTCTTTACACACACTAGGTAATGCTGTGCAATGTCCTCTTTTCACAAAAGAGGACTCCCTCAGTAAAGATTTTTTTTTTTAATATCTCCAGTCATTTTACTTGAGTCTGAATTGTATGCATGAGAGACGCTTTTGAAAATAAAACTGCTTTGAATTCGAAGTAAAATAAGGTCATTAAAAGTTTCTGTCAGGAACACAGTAGATACTTGTTTATACTCTAAAGTAACTTTTGAGATAACCCTTTACTGAAAACCCATAATAAGAAATTGTGAGAATTCCATCCAGTAAATGGCATGGTTAATTATTTTAAGCATATTTAACCCACTGAATTATAATCTTCATTAATTAGTTCTGGAAGGTTACTTTCTTTTCACATATTGTAGAGATGAAGGGAAAATATGGCCTGTAGACTAAACCTGACAGACATTTAAAAGAAAAGGTAGAAAGTAGGAAAGCAAATAAACTGTTTTTTTCTGAATTATTATTTATTTATTTTATTTTTTTAAGAATTTATATTTTGACCCTAAAAGTTAGTTTCTGAAAATGACAGCACATGAAAAATGATATTTTTTTTTTCTTCCCCACAAATTAGGATAAAAAGTGAAAAAGTTGTTTTTAAACAGTGCATCCCGAGCATGTTGCATGTCTTATTGCTATATATATTTATGGCCATAAAACTTCTATTGCTCCTTCTAGAAAAAGTAGCTTCACACTGCAACGTAAAGATCAATTATTATGATCGTGGTAAATATATTGCAGGGTTTATTGTTATATTCAGGCGTAGAATTCTGACTGATTGCAGAAATAAGTTTTCACAGTTTGACTCAGAAATAAACAAAAACAGATTATCCTTCAGGGAATGCTGATGTCTCTCTATTCTGTCTCATTTTTGCAATTCCATCATACACCTTTGTGATTTCTGCTCCTTGCAGTGTCTCCTCCCACCATGCTGTTACCACCTTTTCTCTTCATATTCATTTAAAATTCTCTCACAGCTCCTCCTTGCTGGATGTTGAAGAAGTAAGTCATGTCTGGTTCTGAACCACCTGGATACTGATCAGTTTAACACTGGCACAAATTAAATAGGAGGCATCAGCTATTCCTTCAGTTGGTGAGGGGTGCGTGGAGAGTAACAAGCTGCGTGGAGATCTCTATGATCCCTCTGTCTTGTGTAGAAAGTAAAAGGAACAGAAAAGCTTTGTGATTTTTACTGACCTATCAAATGAAAAGTATTCATTAGGTTCCCAAGTTCCCTGGGAAATATTGAGAGGGATTAGCTGTATGATTTAAAAAGCCTAATTTCCTTTCAAAGTAAGATTAAAGAAATCAATACTGATGTTTCTAGCAATGATGCTTCTAACTTAGATGCCACATAGCACATCCAATTAGTCTGTTCTCAGCAAACTGTGCTGAATATGGATAGCAAAGAAAGTGACCAAATGTCAATGTCTAACTGCTCTCTAATATGACATTTTCTGAGGTTTACTGAGTCATTGCTGCATAGATTGCCCTGAAGGTGCACATTTAATCCAGAACTGAGAGAACTGTTGAACTCAGTGGGTTTTTTCATCTGGAGGAGAAATGTGTAACAAGAATCAATGGCTGGAGCTTATAGGTAAACATACTTGCCACATCAGTTTGAAATTTTTAACTGTAGTAGTGATGAACTATCAGAATCATCAAGGAAAGTGGGGGTATTTTCCTAGTTCCTGATATCATCAAATCAAGGTTGTTGACTGTGCTGAGACAAGCTTGAGCCTGTTATAAGTTATTTTGCTTACTACAGAGCTTAAGTGAAACTGTTCTGCTGGTGTTATATTTAGCACATACTAAGTTATCTAATGATTCCTGTTGACCTTCAAATGTATATTCAAATGTATAAACTGATGAACTGAAGCTGACATTAAAAGCTGGAGTTTGCAGACAGCCAGAATTGATGGAATATAGGATATTCAGTGGCTGAACAGCAGAGAAAAGAGAGGCTTGTGCTGAACTGAAACAGGTTTTATGCAAAATTTTGAGTGGTTCTGAAAGGAAATGGTAAAAGAAAAAATGGATTTCCCTAAAAGCAAAAAGGGTTTATAAGTACCAAGTGCCTTTTTTTCTGACTCTTTTAGAGGCTCCTGTGTGACAATGGTCTTCCTCCTACCATTTGCCTTCCTAGATGGACTGGGTGCATTCTTCCAAGTTTCTTCAAGGAAAGCCAGACAGCTTTTTTCTTAAGATTGAATTGAGAGCATCAAGGGCTATGAAGAAGACTTCCAATTTACCTGCTCTCAATATATCTCAATATAAGTGACAAAATATCTAGATTTGCCAGCTCATTCACAGCTGCCCTGAATTTCTGACACTTCTCGAACCTGGTAACTTGTGTTCCAAAGCACATTTACTTCCACACGATACCAATAAGAAATGGTCTTGTGTCTTCATGCATTTCTAGATGAAAAACATTTCACAGCAATAGGCAGATTCAAAATGTTACTGCGGTAGGACCCAGTGTAATCATGTCAGTCTTATTTGGTATCTTCATAGATTATGATTATGGTCGTCTCAATGTTATGTGCACAAAGCCTCTAACACTTAAATTCCTAACAACTTTTAGATCTCCAGTGAAAACAGTGGTACTATAAAACATGTTAAGAATACCAAACAGAAGAACATTACAACAGAAATGTGAACAGGTATATAAAACAGAAGATGAGAAGACCAAAATAAAAGATGTTAGTAATGTAGAAAGTTTGTCTGCTCTGTGCTTTTCACCTCCGACCTTGTCATTCTCTAAATATCAAGGAAGTGACGATGTTATTAAAATAATATGTAATACTTTGACTAAGAATTTGCACTTTAGATTGTATTAATCTTTTCTCATTTTTTCTAATGGGAGTTATACATGCACAGAGAGAGAAAAACAAAGTGAACAGTAGGATATTTTTTTTTCCCTAAAGTGCATGTCCTCTCTAAGTTTTCTATTTAGAATGAGTAACATGTGCTATTTTAAGTTTCTTTCATTACAAGAAAAACCATACAGACAGGCAGACAGGCACACACACACACATGTTAAAAAAAAAGAAAAGCTAAAATTCAGAAAGCTGGATTGAAAACCCCTAATGTCATTGTCTGCTGTCTTCTGCGCTTACCCTCAAATCTTAACAAACATCATTCACACTTACTAGGGCTTAGAGCATTCCTGACAACTTTACATGAGTTTAAATTTGCTTCCTCTTCTACAACATTTCAACTTCAGTCTTTACCTTTCTGGTTCTAAGTTCAGCACTGATATTGACTTTCTTCTGAGTACTTCAAGAAGCTGTTGTCACAAATCCCTGAAGACTGCCCTTTCACTCTTCAGGTCAACTTCAAAACAATTTTAAAGTAAAACATACATTTATTCACTTTCTTCGGTCTTCAGAAAAAAAAATTCAGGCAATGGTGACCTTGCACTGACTGTAACCTTGATTGGAAGTTCACGTGGAAACACTCAGAGAAGGTTTTCACTTGTTATTATAGCTTACTGTTGGCACCATTATTTTCTAAAGGGAAACTATTGTAGAAGCTTCAGACTGAGACTTTTGGGAAGAAAAATCAACTTCTGTGAGAGCACTGAGAAAAAGACAGCACTGGGAAATCCTGCAGATAGTTCCTGCCAGAGTTTAGTCTGATGTGTTGCAGAAATTAATCCAATTATTTTATTCAGGAGTATAACCTAGTAAATAAGGACTTGAGATGCATGCAAATATTCTTCAGGATTTGCTACTGCAGGGGCAGAAAATTGCCTGTGCTGAACTACATCTCCAATTAAATTGTGGGTCTAACTAAAGGACAATCTTAAACAACATTTAAAAAGCAGCCTTGTCTTAGGAAAGCTACCAACAAGTTCTAAAAAGCAGGTTATCTGATTAAGGGGAAGACAGCACTTCTCTTTCTTTATCAAGTCTTTACATCTGCATCTTATGCAGCAGCAGCAGCAGTAGCAGTGACTTGGTTTAAGACACTTACTGGAAAAGATACTGCAACCATGGTTTTGTCTGGACATTCTCCAATTTATATCCCAATCTCAGGAGCTCAGTGCATAAGAAAAATGAGGAAGACAGAGTTTTTTGTATTTTTTCCTTCCTCTCTCTTAAACAGATTTTAATCAGTTTGCTGAATGCCAGATGGATTCAGAGCAGAGACTCTGCTCTTGTCTCGTTTCATCCTCTTGAAAATTATGAAATTTACACAGCAATAGTAAAGAAAAAAACAACCAAACAACACCAAACAATTGTTTGCGGTGCTGCTCTATGCACAAAGTAATTCTTCTTCCATAACCCCATGCAGATTCTTTACATTTTCATGTAACACAATTGCAGTTTCATGAAGCTCCTGCTGAAGACAGTCATACTTACATGCATCACTACTGGCTTTGTTCTCATTCAGCTTATATTTCTGACTCCATTTGACCTGCATTTCAACTAGAAGTTGGATATATTCTTAAAATCAGACCCTGACTTATGCTCCTGTGGTGATATTACTCTTGCACACAGCACAGGTGTTGCCACATGGCTCAGGAGTCCAAGGATTGATGCTATATCCACATATCACATGTCATAGGATGCTTTGCTTAGCAACTGAGATAATGGTGTGAAGCAACTTTTTTTTGAAACTAAAACCAGCACCTTCATTTCCAGTGAACACTGAAGCAGCTTTTCTTCGGGGCAGCATCTCAGCAATTTCAAGACCAAGAATAAAGTGTGGGCCTACAGTATGCTGTCATAGAACAGTTACCTGGTCAAGTGGGAATCAAACCGCGTGTTCCCACACAGTTTCCTGTGTGGTAGCATTTTGGGATACACACTTGACAGGGTTCTTTGTATGTGTTAGCAAATGTATGCAGCCATTGAGATCAGGACAGAAGGGGCATGTGGTGGGAAACTTCGCAGAAGGTACAATTAGAACAGATGTTTCACTACAGATTCAACTGTCCTTTTCATAAACTCAGAATGATTACATGCTGCTTGAAATGTGGGTCAGCATTGTCCATTAGCATGTTATGAAGCACAAAAATTAATCTAATTCCATACTTCATGTTGAGTAGTCATGATAACAAAGAACAGAGTAGGAGAGAAGAGAATATCTTGAGTTGGAAGGGACTCACAAGCATCATTAAATCCAACTCCTGTCTCCACATAGAATTACCTGAAAATTAAACCAGGTGTCTCAGAACTTTTTCAAAAAGAACTTGAACTTCATTAGGCTTGGTAACATGAGCTCTACACTGCAAATCATATGGTATTGGTACACAATTAGTTGTCTAAAGTATAGCTTTAAGATATTTTCAACAACCGATCTTTCTATCACAGTTTCTTTATGGAACTTGTAGTTTAGTTAATAACATAATTCCCGTACCTTCTCTGTGTTATTTTGAAATTTGATCTCTTTTATCATTTATTTTTTTTCAGATTACACGAATTCAATATTAAGTTTGAAAGACTGCATTATGTACTGTTAGTATTGAATATAAATTCAACGTCTGCATTCTGTTCTTGAAGTTCCTACTCTCATTCTGCTTATGGGCTGCTATCCTCACCCTCCGTGAACGCCAGTTATTATCAGTGTTTTACTATTTTAATAACACAGTAGCCTGCATTCAGTGTAAGGAGATAGTTTCAAGATAGTTGTGGATCATTTTTCACAAAACTGTGATTCTTTAGCCTTCTGGAAACATTCTATGATTACTTGGTGCGTGGTAATAAATAAAATGAAATGAATTCACATACTGGAAGATCAACAGTAGTAATACTGTAAATGCCTAAGTGTGGAGGCAGCGCAGCTTTTTCTTAAGGGAGAATGCATTCATTCCTGCTGGATAACATTTTCTCGATATTGGATTCTGAAGCTGTTTGAATAGCCAGATGCAAAAGATGCAATATAGAACTGTAGATACATAAAAGCAACTAAATGTCCTCTAATGAAGACAAATAGTGATAATGTACCCCCACCTAAATACCTGGAGTTTTCCAATTTAGAAGCACATGATTACTGACACCAAACAAAATTCTGTTCAGTGAAAACTCATCTGTTTGAAAGGTTTTTTTCTGCACTTAAAAAGATAGACATTTTATCTGCATTCAGATTAAAAATAACAAGGACAAATATTGATAAAAGAAGGTGGTCAGATAAAGGTCAGCATGAAAACTTCAAAACATACTCTAACAACTGTTACTCCAGGAGCCCATGAGTGCAGTCTGCTTTTCAGTGTGGTTGGTAGCAAATAGAGGAGAACTAAAAAGTAGACAAGTACACAGATATCTTCCTTGTGGTAAATACTTCCAATAGCTTAGGGACTTCTGACAAGATGGTCTATTCAGGCATACCTTTTAATGTTCACCAATGACTGTATTATCAAACATTTGTCAAATAATAGATGAGAATTCCTTCATATTTTGGTCATCTGCAGCACCCTGTGGTGATACTGCAATTAATTGAGTGTCTAAATACTTCCTTATTATTTTATTATTATTATTATTATTTCTTTTCTAATTTTATAAGCCTGCTTCCAGAATGCTGTTAGGGAGGAAAGCATTAGTTTTCTGTCCCCTGTGGCATTCATTGAATACGGGTCTCAATTATATCCTCTAAAGTGAACCTTTAAAAACAAAAGCCAAGGCAAAATGACTCAATCTGGAAAGATAAACTGAAATGCCAATACAACATATCTGGACTTTTCTGGGTTCTTTTTCTCCACATTTTCAGCATCAAAGCCAGGTATTCCAACCGTTTCTGAGCTCTTGGAGTAGCATTACTGCAGTTTCCAAGTTTCCAGTTTTCAGCTGTGGACAAAACTAAGCCCATAAATGGTAATTTTGAAGAGATACTGAGAGAGATAACTGCAGAAAGAAGTAGAATAATTGAATCACAAAGTCGTTAAGATTGGAAAAGACCACTAAGATCGTGTAGTCCAACCATCAAACCGTTACCACCACGCCAAATAACTATGTCCCTAAAATGCCACATCTACGTGTTTCTTGAATACCTTCAGGGATGGTGCCTCCATCACCTTCCTGGGCAGCCTGTTCCAGTGCCTCACCACTCTTTCTGAGAAGTTTTTCATAATATCCAAACTGCTCCTCCCTGTAACAACGTAACCCCATTATCTCTAGCCCTGTTGGTAGTTACCTGGGAGAAGAGGCCAACTCCCACCTCACTACAACCTCCTTTCAGTGAGTGGTGGGGAGAGATAAAGTCTCCCCTGAGCCTTCTCTTCTTCAAACACAGTTTCTTCAGCCACTCCTCATAAGAGTTGTGCTCCTGACCCTTCACATCTTTGTTGCTCTTCTCTGCCAGTTTCCAACACCTTAATGTCTTTCTGTGTACTGAACACAGTATTTGAGATACAGTCTCACCAGGTCCAAGTTCGGAGGGACAATCGCCTCTCTGCTCCTGTTGCCAACACTATATTTGATACAATCCAGGATGACATTGGCCTTCTTGGCCACCTGGGCACAATGCTGGCTCATGTTCAGTCTACCATCAAGTATCACTCCCAGATCCCTTTTTTCTGAGCAGTTTTCCAGCTACTCTGCCCCAAGCCTTTAGTGTTACATATGGTTACTATGACAAAATTGCAGGCATTAAGTATCTCAATATTTTCCTCACCTTTGGTGGTAATTTTCCCTTCTGCATCCAATAAAGTATGGAGATTCACCTTGACTCTTCTTTTTTGCTAATGTATTTGTAAAATCATTTTCTGTTATCTTTTACAACAGTGATCTGATTAAGGCCTTGCTGCACTTTCACCCTTTTAATTTTTTGTCTGCATATCCTAGCAACATGTGATGATGTCTGCCCCTTTTTCCAAAGACAATTAACTCCCTTCTTCCCCCTGAGTCTCTGAAAACTCACTGTTCAGCCAGACCATTCTTCTTCCCCCACCAGTTCATCTTAGGGCAAATGGGCACAACCTGGTCTTGCACCTTTATACTTTTCTTCTTGAGAAATGCTCAGCCCTCTTAGACCCCTTCACCCTTCAATACTGTCTCCCAAGGGATTCTCCTGGCCAATGACCCAAACAGTTTAAAGTGTGTCCTCTGGATGTCCAAGGTAGTATTTTCACTGATCCTCTTCCTGACTTCAGCAGGAATCAAGAACTCTGTAATTTCATGGTAGCTATGTCCAAGACATCTTCCAGTTATCACGTCTCACACCAGTCCTTCTCTGTTTGTGAACAGCAGGTCTAGTGGGGCACGTCTCCTGCTAGGCTCTCTTATCAGCTGTGTCACATGTATTCATGAAAAGAGGCTCAAGTAATCCCCATGAGATATACAAACAGTGTTAACTATAAAACTGCAGCTTATTAACCATAATAAGCTCACAGGAACATTGTGAAATAACAAGTGCTATTACCATTGTCAATGCCAGTATGCTGCATGAGAACAAGGAGGAAAGAGGATGATATATCATTATTCTGTGGAAAAAAATTAAAGATGTTCAGTTTTATTTCTCCTCCTCTGCTAAATGATTTAAATTCTTTCAGAACTAATCATTGAATAACACTTTCACCTAGAGTACTGACAGAAAAAAACATCTTAGGAGTTGTCTGAGAAAAAGGGAAAATGCATCTATGATATAAATTACAAATGCTTCAGAGATTTTGAAAAAGTAATATCAACAGGAATACTTGGAATTAGGAACAAACAAACAAACAAACAAGCAAGGCTTGAGCAAGTAATGAAACTGAAAATATGATCAAGAAATTCATGTTCTACAGGAAAGAAAAAAACAAATATATTTCAAAATGTCTTCATAAACAGATGAAGAAAAAGCAGGTGGTGGGAACAGAATAGGAAAAGAAAATTACAAACCTCAGGAACAGACTATGTTGAGAGACTGATGAAAGTTAAGATACAGTACTTAACAGCTTCGTGCTCGCTGGAAGAGCTTGCAAGTGTGGTATATGGAATGTTATGTTTTCTTTCCAGAAACTGCTAGGCAACCTGTTGCTATGAGGAACTGCGTAACAGAACATAGCTAGGCCTACGTGAGGAGGGTTGAGCAACAATTGGGAAACCAGTAACTTTAGGGGAGTTGTGGGTCACAAACCTTGTTATGCTGACACTCTGCAACCTTGGAGATTAAGGCTGGGGTGTCTTAAATCAAAACTTTCTCAAGGGGATGCCTTAAAAGGAGATAAATAAAAAACTCAACCCCAGGTAGGCTATAACCCAGTCTGGGGAGCTGGAGAAGGGAACTGTGGTCAATGATAGGGGCGTAAGTATTTTTTTGATTGCTCTGGTGTGTCTGCGCATTAGGACACCCACTTTTGCAAAAATGTTTGAATAAAGTGTGCTTCATTGAGACTCCAGTCTGAACCGGGATAATTATTGAACAAGAGCATTTCTCATACAAGTAATTAATCTTCTACCTCCTAAACTTAGCAAGGGTTAGATGCTTACCAGGAAGTCACAGGAGATCCTACAATAAACAGCTGCAGAATGGCTTTTTAAATTTTGATTCCTCTGCTTCATAGATTTCATGGCTACTTTATTCTCTTAACATGAATTTATAGTCCTGAGACATTCTTGGTGATTTAACTTGAAGATCAAATATCAGACACCTAATAAATAAAATGATAATAATCTTAGTTCAGCCTAATGGGAGAATGGATGTTCTCCCTATACACATAAATGCTTCATTATTTTTGATATCAAGTAAATTCCTGACATCGGTGATATTTTCTGACAGATAGTTTCATGGATCAAAAAATCCTGAAAGGAAACACTGTTTTTCAAAACATATAATTTAACTAGAAGCTGTATTTACTGAATAGTAGCTGTCAAACATATACTTTGCCTCATCAGTCAGTATGATTAGTTTTCCAAATCTCTGGTGCTTTAGTACATCTTCAATAAGATATTGCTTAGCAAAAAATAAAAATAATAATAATAATAAAAAAATAAATGATTTGGAAAAATAAATTAGCTAAATAAATTGACACCACACAGCCTGAATCTTTGGAATTTTGAATGTTTATTTTCCAAAGCATTCTGTCAAAAGCTATTTTGACAAAGATATACTGCATTGAAAATATTCACAGCTGATTTTGACATACAAACCAATAATAGACAGAAGAAGGGAAAGAAGAAACTTTATGCAATCTACTCTGCATTTCCTTTTAGAATAGAAACATTTTATGTTGGATGGTGTCAACTTGGAAGATCTTATAACAAATACCTGTTTTCAGATTTATATGCAACCACTTAGTTACCAATTACACTGAATGGATGAGTAGTAGAAGGTTTTTTGTTTGTTTCTGTTCACAACATGGCTAGCTTGAGAACAGTGCATTATGACTCTAACTACTTGAGGATTGCAGCCTTAAAACACTTTACACTGAACTCACATCTTATAGCTTGAGAAGCAAATTTATCTGCTTAATAAGTAATAAATAGACAATGTATTCTAGCACTCATGCTTGTTTAAGTTATTTTAACAACACAGTGGAAAACTACTTGTAATTTAACTGCCTGCATGGATTTTATTCTCTTTTCTGTACAGAGATTCAGTCCACGTAGGTATGCATGTTTTATTTCTCCAGATTGATAGTGCTTCAGAGGAAGTGATATCTCAGACTGCCACATAATGCAACACATAACGCAACACATAACCTTTCTGTTTCTAACCTGTAAAAATCTTCTAGATTGGGTCCTCAGGGTTTGTGATGAATGGCATTTAGTTAATTTGTTCATCATTTACTATGTTCTGTATTCTGTCTTCTAAAAGGCTGCAGCTGGACAGTAGGCAGGAAGCCACGTGAAAGAGGCTGTACTTTGAAACAAGTTGATCCTCTTGGACCAGGTACAAGAGCTTGCCTATTCTGTAACAGAGCATGCCAAGAGCAAGCATCTTCCCATGGATGGAGGCAGGCAGCCAGAAGGAGAGAGATGCCAGGAAAACAGAGAGCCAGAAGCCACTGGCCAGGAGAAAACTCACATCCAGAAAAGATGGAAAGAAAGAGTAATACCTATGATACACAGGCAATTGTGGAGTTTATGGCCCATAGGAAGCCCTTGGGAGATTTTTAAAGTGACCCTAAGGAGAAAGAACACATCTGACAATGAGCTGATGTATTAACTCTTACCTCTAATTTACTCATTACCCAGAGCTCTCTGTTTTAATTAGTTACTATTGACATAATTCATGTTCATATAAAATGTTTCTGAGATTCAAAGTCACGTTTCTATGAGGGCTGCTCCAAAAGTAATGCCTCCGATTTTATTGTGTTGGCCCACGATGTCAGAAGTGGATGTTGATGGTATGGTAGTAGAGGTTGAATCTTCCCACTAGTATGCTGTTTTTGCATCAGATGGCAGCAGAGGGGCAGTCTGACAGAATGGTGTCTGACATAAAATTGTATATGAAGCAAAGGAGCAGAAGTGAATTCCTGTGTGCAGAAAAACAGCACCCATTGACGTTCATCAATGCTTGCTAAACATTTACAGAGGCCAAATAGTGGATATGAGTACTCTGTGGATATAACCTCTGCTGGTGCAGATTTTTAATAGTGTGGCATGCAGGCTTTTGTTCATTTCTGGTGAAAATGCATGGCTGATGGTGTGACAGTGATAAAAAAAAGTGTTTTGTAGCTGAGAATTTACTGTATCAATCAGTGCTATTGTGCTTTTTGTATCTGACATTGTTTCTATGGAAAAAAATAGGAAGCATTACATTTGGAGCAAAACTATATAATTTTGTAGTAACTCTTCAATGTGAAAACATAGGATAGTTGTCTTGGTCAACATAGAACCCCTAACATCTTTGACTATTTTTAGGTAACACTTTAGCTATTTATCAAATACAATCTTAGCAGTAAGGGAATAAATATATATCAAGCAGACACACATAAAATGAACTTACCTAGTTACCAGTAGTCTGAGACAAAGCTGATTTTCCTGGAGATGGAACTGCTTTTTTTCATCAATATGAAACAATAAAAATGAAGAAGAATAAGGAAATAATCTCCCAAAGGGAAAATAAATACTTGTGAGCATTATTCCTGTGAGCACAGTAGCACCGAATTATCAATTATATGGTTTAGTCAACACTTTTTCAAGATAGATTGCAGCCGGGGAAGAAAGTTTTGCCAAGACAATACACAGCAGCTTGGAACAATCTTCCAGTTACCCTGTGAACTGAACAGAAATCATATTGGGCTGACATGAATATTCTCATTCTTTTGTTAAAAATAGTTGTTCTTTGGCTTTCTTCTGGCACTGAGTTGTAAGACTACACTCTGGTCCTGGTCACTACAGGACCTTAGTGGGATCTGTGGTAGAGTATCTGATGAGGGTAAATGACACACACTCAATGCGTGGTCATATATTTTTCTTCCCAACACCACCTTCAGCTGTCAGTCTAGCATGCTTGTGTTGGGAGTAGAGGGTAAAGACTCACAATATACAGAGATCTGTAGTAATCCCTTTCAAACAGATGTCTGATGATTTATATCTGTTCCTGAAACTTAGTGGGCTTCCTACCTGCAATAGCTAACCTGTCACTGTTGTCATGGGAAATGAACAGGACACAGAATGTTAGGCCCTGGTAGATACTAGGTATTGATAAAGATGGAGTTGCTGGTGGAAACAGAGAAAATGGATAACAGTAAGGGTATGACACAATAGCCCCATCTAGGAAAGGCCTACTGCCTGGCACTTTTGGAAACACATAACTGTGCTTTTAGCTTCACTGAATCACTCTTTTAATTTCACATATTTAGGATACTGTGAGTTAACAAAAATTACTTAATAAGATGCATTGTATGTAGGCAGTAGAATAGAATACCTTAGCAGAATGGAAAAAAGCTGTATTAGTGCTTAATTATATAGTTGATCAAGGCCTCCATCTTGCCTTCCTAAGCAAAGGACTCTGACAATGCCCTTGAAAATATAAGGCTGTGTTCTCTGTTGCTGAAACTTCAAAGAATTATTGTCTTTTCCCAAATTCTAACAGGTACAGACAAAGAAAAAGTCATTTAAATGCACTAAAAATCTAAGAGGTGCAAATACTCCTGACATTTCATTATATACCAGGGAAATATTAGATTTAGCATGTAGAAAGATAGAATTTTGGAAGCTCAAAAGAAAATAAAATTTTTTTTCTCCAAACTTTAAAGGAAATCTTTTTTTCTTGTATAATGTCTTTAGCTTTTGAAGTTGGTCTGCCTGCTAGAAAGCACAGGCAGTAAGTACCACTGTGAAAACTGATGATACTGTAGGGTGGTGTCATGGTTATAATGAACTCTGTCAGGAAATACAAATCTGCCGCTACAGTAAGATTCTGATGCAAAAATTGTAAGATAGCATGGAAAGAGCTTGGAAAAAGGTTGGAGAGATGAGAACATAGTCAGAATAAAGAAAACATTTACTGGGAAACATCTGACATAGAAAGGAAACATGGAAATCTTCCCTTTAAGGATCACAAGTTCTTGGGCTAATCAAGTAGAGCTCCTTCAAGAGAACAAAGTTGTCTGAAAGAACTACAGATCCCAGTATAAACAAGACAATGAGTCACACTTAGCAATAGTTGTCACTCCTCTCAGCCTTTACATAACATACAATTTCTGTGATACTGCTCTTGCCATTCTCAGGTCACAAATCCCTGCAACGAGGATCCTTTGGAATTCATATTTTCAAGGTTTTCTTCATCCAAAATGGAAAAACAGAAAAAAAATATATCCTTTGAATTCAGATTAGATAGACTTCCTCCTCCAATTTCAGTGTTTTAAGAAATCTGACAAAGGGTTTGAAATTAGTCTTCAAGTGACTCGACTGACCACTGTAAGCTGAGGAGACCTACAGAGTGAGAACTTTCAAGAGAATATTAATGCCTGCTATGTGATGTGGGCAGGGGACACAGTTTCACTCAAACTGTGATGCATGAAGACTTAACCTTTTATCTCTTTTGTAGTGGAACTAGCTCTCAGTGGATGAATCTGAGGTCTTTTGTTAATTCAAGCCTCATTTCTTTATGCAGTTTCTTCATAGCAAATGAAAAAAATAAGTTCAATAGGGAAAAGTAAAGAAAAATGCTAAAGACTAGTAACTGGAGGTAATCAAATATCAGACTTTCATGACTGTGGATGGTGGAGATACTCCCTGAAGCTGAAAGATCAAGAAAGTATCTTTGATAATTTTTACTGTTCTTTGGCCTCATTCTGAGATATCATCTCTGCTTACTCTAAGAGAGTAGGCTCAAGCTTGCCAAGGACAACAGAAGTGCAGAGATTCACAGTCATAGAGTTGGCAGCATCAGTACCTAGAAACAAGTATTTTAATGAACACTTCAATACCATTCCCTTACTCAAAGCTCTATTGTAGGCACAGCTAACTGTATGTCATAAATGTGACAATAAAATATGTCCAAACAGAAATAGATGCAAATATCAGCTCTGTGAACAGTAAAACAAATAGGATATTTTTAGTTCTTTTTATGAACCACAAAATAGAGTTGAAAGTCAGTTGATAAAAAGAACTAATTACTTTGACTCAAGGAATCTAAGGAATCCTCAGGAAATGCACAGTGTGAAAAGGCGATTTGCCCATATGCATTCTGGCATGGACTAAGCTTTTTTGGATGACTTGACTGAAGAAACTAGCATAATTAGAACACTAAAGTTAGGTGATGTCAGGGATAATATCTCATTCTTCAAACAGATAAAGAAATGGATTGTTCTGCAAAGATAAAGCAGAAATCAAAGGAAAACACTGACAAATATGACTGCGGTGCAAACCCAAATTATTTAAACTCCAGGAAGCAAATCCTGTGATTTCAGCTATCTTGGATTCAGAAAGAATTTATAAATAAAACAGGGAAGCTTACCTGCTGCAGGCTTCTGGAATATCAGAATGCACAAACAGTGTCACTTCAGCACAGAAGGACATAACCATTGTTCTGAGGCACAAAACCTCCAATTCCTTTCAAACATATTTAGCTGCTATCTGTACTGAAGTACTAACCTTTCTCACCTTTGTGCTTCCTTGCAAAGCATGGCAGGAAGTCAGCAAAAGGATGTCTTTAATGATACCAGAGTCTATTTCAAAACTCAAAGACTTCAGAGTTTACAGCAGTCATAACTAGTTCTACACACGTGTCCCTAAGGAGCATGGAAAGTGAGGACAATAAAGGAGGAATGTGACAAAAATAGTGCACAGGAAATGCCATGAAAAAGGAGATGGGAGTTTGAAGTGAGAAAAATATTCTCTTGGAGTAACCAACGACCTGCTTAACCTCAGCATAGTAGTCAGAGTGCTGTATACAGCCATAGCATGTTTCATAAACCCCAGAAATAACCACAATGAATCACACTGAGCTTTATCTACATCTATACTCAGGCTGTCTATCAGCTCCGTTTTACATTCATGTCCTCTGCCAAACACAACATCCTAGAAATAATAATGCCTGCTTCACCTCATGCTATGTTATCCCTATACTTACAATGCTGAGCTGCGACCAGCTAATTGAAATTGCCATGATGGGTCCAGGTCACATTCAGGCTTTCCTCTCTCACTCCTGTTTCTGAGTACAATTAACATCATTCTATGAAACATCTGTTATAAAGAACTCTGACATGAACTATCATAATAGCATAAGCTACCTGCAGGGACACTTTTCTCATCCATCACTAGAAGAGTTGGCTGTGTCCCAAAGAAAGCTGGATGCCACATTTTGCAGCTGGTTTTTGCAGGGAAGCGTTCAGGTCTTCATCGAACTGCTCTCCCTGAAACAGAAACTGCACCTTCTCACACATGGCAAGAAAAACACTATTGGACAATGCTCCTCTCTGAGGTATTTAACCTTTTTAATATGCCCTTGTAATAGCTGAGTGGTATCCTGGATTTTTTTTCTGTAACTATTACAAAGTGCTATTCATCAATAAAGGTTAATAGTTTGACCTTAAAATCACCCATCAAAAAACAAAAACAAACAAAAAAAAATACAAAAGCATGCAAACAATCTACTTCATGTTTGTAAGAAATGCAGTCTTTGGTTTTAGTTCCCACTCTCTGAAAGAGGTTAATGATAGTCAGGCTTATTCACAAAGCAAGCTAAAATTTTCTACAGAAAGTACAAGTGAATCAACATTAATCTTATAATCACATTTCTCTGCAAAGGACTTGTTATACACGTGGAGCACTTAGAATGCTAACCCTCATTGCTGGCATTTCCTGAGAAGGCTCAATGTCACGGCATAGTCTTTGCCTTCTTAATAGTACATGCAGCCCAAGACTGCACAATATTCAAAAGTCAAGCACTTGACACAAAGAGATGCACGTGGGATGTCATACTAATTCCTGAGATGGTCAAGAGACATGGATGTTTTTTTCCTCCCCTATCTTGCCAGCCTACTCTAAATGGACAAATGTCTTGGGGGAAGAAGAGTCACAAAAAAATGAACCAGGGAGTATATGGATTCCGCTATGAGGACTGAGATGTTTAATTGCACTCACTGATGATTTCCGGAGGTATAAAGCTCTGAAAATACACTCAGAAGGATGAACACACATGTACGGAGGAATATCTTACACTTTCATCAGATTATTATTGGAAGTTTCCTACGGGGTTTATTGACAAGGTATCTTTATTTCTGAAGATGTTGTGTTAAAAAGTGGAGTTGCAATGAAGGAACCATGTTAATTGTTTACAGTGATCACCCAGGACTTGAGACTGTTTGCACTGCTCTCAGTTGCTTGCCCTTGCCAAAAACACTTGCCAACTCCTCTGTGTCCCCTACCTGAACTGCTTCTCTCAGACATAGCATGAGCATCTTATTAACTGAGGATCTCCATAAGGATGCCCAAAGATTGGTGCTAAGCCAGCACAGGATTTAGTCTACAGAGACATCACCTTCAGCCCATGTGTCCATAGCCTGTCTTGCCTCCTTCCTTAAGCTGTGGAGTGTAGGCATCCTGGAGCTGGCCAGGATGATCCTCCTACCTGGTCTCAAAAACCAGCAGCCTCTCTTGAGGCAGTTTCCATATTCTCTTCTTTTTTCCTCTAATGTACAACCTTCCCTCTACATCAGCTTCTCTTCTGTTAAGACACAATAGCTGCCCACTGACTCTGTCTCCAAAATCTTTTAATGAGTTTGAGCATAACCAGGAAGAAAATCTCAGAATAAGTGGCAACTTCCCATCCCTGCATTCCTTTGATTACCACCAACTCACTAATCTTACCTGTGCTGTGCCTGCTCGTAGTCTTATTTCCTTTCAATACTGATTAAATACAGAACCATTAAAAAAAAAAACAAAAAAAAAACCTCACTTGTCAATCACCAAGCACTGCTCTGCATCCCGTGTTTCCCATTTCACTCCTCATTTCGAACAAAAATCCTCAACTACCTTGGACTTTAAATGAACTTATAATTTAAATGGAAAAGTTTGCCTGTTGCAGGCTGCTAGCACATGTGAATGCAAATTCCATATGTAGACTTCTCAGGAGTGGAGTAAAGTATCTCTCAAACTGGATTTTTACCTAGACTATAACTTGGCTACCATCATAATCTCATTTATATGACCCTCCACCAAGTTTCCCACCTTCCCACCTTCTCATCTTCAAACAAGAAGAGTTTGAGAGTTGAGCCATCCGTTTGACACAAAAACTCCATTTATTAGCATTTGTTCTCCAATCATATTTGAAATCATCTGTGATATGCGTCTCATATTGTGAAGGTGATTCACAAAAATGAGTAGGATACCCATCTGAAAATCTAAAGATGCTAAAATCTAAACACCAATGATTACAAAGGGTGTACTATTGACACTTCTTCAGACAGAGGATGGAGACAAGAAAGATAGTGAGTAGCTAGAGCAGATGACTGAGGAATACAACCAGCATTAGTCCTCATCCCCTTGTCCCAGTTTCAGCTGACACATCATCAGCAACACACAGATATTTCTGTTGTTGCTGAGTGACAGAAGTCACAGTGAGAGCCAAGCCACTCTCTTTTATGGGGTGGAAGCAGGGTGTGGAGTGGAGCATATTAGGTGCCTGAATAAAGCCAGGGGTTATTCCATACCACCTGATGTTTTGCAGAAGGCCATAATGCTGTGGGCAGTTGAATGGATGGGAGGGGTGTTGTTGCTTGGGGACTGTCAATGGTTGGTGAGATGTTTCATTGCTAGTGGGGCATCAGTCAGCAGGTGGTGAGTAATTGCATTGCAGATATAGACAATGTTATCATTGCCTTTTTGTTTCCATTTTCCTTTTCTGTGTTAGTAAGGAACTTTATACTCAGCCAACAAGTTCTAGCTTATTTCCAATTCTCGCCTTCATCCCACTTTAGGGAAGTGAGTGAACAGGTGTGTGCTGCTGAGCTGCTACTGGGTTAAACCACAACACCTCTTTACTGTCAGCCCTGCATCTAAACACATACTCAAATATCAAGGCTCAGAAATAAACCTAAGTCTGCAGCTCTCAAGATTGTTCAAGTTGATAACACTGATTTTGGATCAACCTCCAGCTTTTAAAAGCACTTGCCACAAGTTCCCAAAATGCAGTTTCCAGCCTCAGTTAACCAGGTCCCTTGTGATCTCCAGAGAAACCAGTATTGAGTTCAGAGTTTCGTCAATACCGAGGACCACAAGGTCGATTTATTTAAGACCTTAAATATTGACTTAGAACTGAGCAAATGTTGCAATCACCAGTAAATCGATGACAATTCTTAAATCAGAATAAAGGTTTTTACTATAGATTTTCATACATGTTTTAACAGGGGAATATTATCTTAGCCAAATAAAGAAAATATATTCTTGCTAATCAAAGTAACTGATCACATCACAGTCAGAGTGTGCGGACTAATAGAAACAACTAGGAATCTGAGTCCTTGGGAATTTTGACTTCATTTGTGATTAATATAATTGGGTAACAATTATCTTAAAAGAAGCAAGACAAATATCAGATCCTGCATTTTTTTTTTTTCAAAATCCTGATAGTTTCCAGGCAGCAGTTGCTTTTTTAATTTATTTTTATTTTTTTTATTTTTTTATTTTATTTTGTTTTATTTTTATTTGTTTTACTTTTGTTTCCACTGCCACACAATCTTCTTTAAGTGCGAAAAAAAGAAAGAAGCTCTTTGTTTTACGCAAAATCCCACAAGTGCTGTTAGAAGACATGAGTTCACCAGAGGAAACTACGGCTGACTACAGCATGATTTCCAGTACTGACGATGTTGCCTCATCCCATATTCCTGCTGCTCCAGAGTTCTTCAAACATGGCAACGAAATGAATGGTGCTTTCCAGGGACTGCATCATTAGCTGGTGTTCCTGTAGCTGCTGAAAGACAGTGAGCCTCATAACGGGTATTTACAAAAATAAAAAACTGCCACTAACCTGCTGCTGACATACCAGTGCTGTACTGCAAAAACTGTCATTCCAGTGAAGAGGAGACAGTCCCCTAAACTGTCTGAAAAGTTGTACCATTGTTTCAGCTGGTAAAAAAGCAAGCACTAATTAGAATTAATTTAGCCTGTACACAACTATACTATGTATAAATTGGTTCAGGATTTGTATTATCACTATGTACGTCTACATACATTATGTAGATACAGTGCATGTATAAATATATACATCTGATATGGATGTGGACTTGTTTATATATATATGTATAATCATATATATATACATGCATATAAAATTATGTACATAGATTCCTAGATGTATTTGGGATGAAAAGACCTATATGATCATGAGGTACAGCTTTCTAGCTCACTCTACAAATCCATTCCTAAACCAGGTCCATAAGCATCTCATCTACATGTCTCTTAATTACCCTCAGGGACAATGGCTCCACCATTGCTCTAGGCAGCCCACTCCAATGCTTAAACACACTTTCTGTGAAAAAATTTTTCCTGATATCCAATTTAAATCTCTCCTAACGCAACTTGAGACCATTGCCTCATGTTCTATCACTTGCTGAAAAAGAGACCAATACCCTCCTCACTGCAGCCTCCTTTCAGCTTGTTATAGAAAGTGATGGGATCTCCCCTCTATCTCCTCTTCTCCTCAGTTCCTTTGGCTGCTCCTCATAAATCTTGTTTTCTAGTCCTTTACCAACTTTGTAGTTCTTCTCATTATTATGTAGTGCATATATAGTCTTAATCCTGAAGCAGTGGGTATATGTTTCACTCTCAAATGCCATTTAATTATCAAATTTGACTAAAATTAGTCTTAAGAACCTACTCCTATGAAGACAAAAGCTACCCTGTCATTTCGGCTAAAATCTCAATTATTTTTCATAACATAGTAGAAAAAAATAATTCAAATTGATGCTTTCCCACTCATCCAAATTCATCTTGGTTCATCTTGGACTCAATAAAAGCTTTGTTCTGCTGTGCTGAGCATTCAGATTCTCTTAAGATGCACTCACAATCCACTGAATCACTCAGCTGATGAATTTTAATTTAATAAGCCACAGCAGCTAGAATGTTTCCAAGCAAGTATATACCATATTGTATTTTATAGTAGGATGTTCAATTTCTAGCATGGCCAATTTAGGAGCATGTTTTTGAATTAGTCATAATCTGAGTCATTTTCCTTGAACATGGTACTACAGAATTGCACAAGTTTTCCAAATAAGTGTTGTTATGTAGTGCTATGACTGAAAACAAGAAGGTAAATTACCTGCTGTAGTACCTGTAATGACTGAGAGGGGAGTGGGCAAATGACAGGCTAGTGTTTCACTGTTTTCTGGATTAAACCACAACAAACATTCAGTACCAAATTTGAATGATTTTTTTTTTAATTGAATCACATGATCACATATCACAGAATTGTAGAGGTTGGAAGGGAGCTCTAGAGGTTGTTGAGTCCAATGACCCTGCCAAAGCAGCTCCCCAGACCAGGTTGCACAGGTAGGCATTCAGCTGGATCTTGAACATCTCCAGAAAAGGAGACTCCAGCACCTCCCTGTGCAGCCTGTGCCACTGCTCTGTCACCCTCACTGTGAAAAAGTTCCCACACACATTTCTGTGGAACTTCCTATGCATCAGTTTGTGGCCATTTCCCCTTGTCCTATCACCACACACTGTTGAAGAGTCCAGCCTCATCCCTTTGCCTCCAGCTCCTTAGATATTTATAGACACAAATCAGATCCCCCCTGAGTCAACTTCTTCAAGGCTGAACAGACNCCTGAGTCAACTTCTTCAAGGCTGAACAGACCCAGGTCTCTCAGTCTTTCCTCATAAGGGAAGTGTTCCACACAGTTTATCACCTTTGTAGCCCATCATCTCTGTCTTTTAAGTACTGGAGTGCCTAGAACTGGACACAGTACTCCAGATGAGGCCTCACCACGGCAGAGTAGAGGGGGAGGATCACCTCCTTCGACCTGCTGGCCACGCTCTTTTTAATGCACCCCAGGACACCATTGGCCTTCTTGGCCACCAGGGCACACTGTTGACTCACGACCAACCTGTCATCCATCAGGATAGCCATGTCCCTTTCCTCAGAGCTCCTCTCCAGCAGGTCATCCCCCAGCCTGTACTGGTACATGCAGTTGTTCCTGCCTAGGTGCAAGACTCTACACTCGCTCTTGTTAAACCTAATCTATGAGGTTTAAGATGAACATAATAAAACTGAAGATGTTGCTGTTTCAAGTGAAAGATCTGAGTGACTGTAATTGACCATCCTGCTATTTAATTCTAGATACTTTTACAACTTTAAAGTACTAAACACCAGTAATGTTTTTCTTCCATAGGCAGCAATTTTATAGTCTGGAGAAGTCATACATGTCATCTCTTCTGTTAGTCTCAATGGATTTACTGAGAATTAAGTGATGACAGGAGCAATTTCTCGATAGTGGGATTAGTTCTGTAAGATTTCATATATCTTCTAAAAATAAGCAATATATTCAACATGAAAATATCAGGTACAAAGATTTACCCAAGATTTCTTCTTTGAGTTGGCACAATTTTTCTCAGTTTTTCTGAGTATATTGTGTTTTATTATCTGGTAGTAAATGATGTTAAGATTAGAAAAACTGCTGAGCAACACTTAATTTCAAGGCCATAAAATTATAGTAGTCCCTAAAACAGCGCTAGGAACTTTAATTCATGAAGATGCATTTAAGATCTCTTCCAGAAATAGAACATGGTTGTGCAGACTCTACCTTGTTATGCCTCTGGACTGTCAGGTAAAGCTTGCATACTTTACAGT
The DNA here is from genome assembly GCA_013399175.1 of Odontophorus gujanensis. NCBI lineage: Eukaryota > Metazoa > Chordata > Aves > Galliformes > Odontophoridae > Odontophorus > Odontophorus gujanensis. The sequence continues at coordinate 227,347 of VXAB01013785.1, forward strand.
GGTCATCAAATGAGAAACAAATCTTAAAATTAAGTGAATTTTAAAATTGCTTAAGAAAAATTCCAGAGTTACATTCATATGTGCTGATTGCTATGAAATGATTGGAAGTTGTTTCTTGTGTTAATATAAGAATATCTGGGCTGGAGATGTCACTAGGCCATGACAAGTAAATGTGTTACGCTAATTAGAGGATCAAGAATTCATCTCTCCATCTACTGAGACTTTGTACTCAGTGTAACCTGGGACTCGCCCTAGCATGAGGTCACTGAAACAAGCTGAGAATTTTGGCAGGAGCCAAGATTCAAATTGTTTCCATCAGAGTGGACTTTGCTCACATGAAGCAGTTTGCGGGTGTCCAGATTACACCCCTGCTAAGATCCCAGCTGAAGTATAAAGAAGGAATAGGGATGGTATATTTACAAGCTTGCTACATGCACGTTTTTTGATCTTTAAAAGTGGCACTAATATGTAGGTAACCTACCTAGATACTGTAGGTAGATTAGCAGCATCTGTGATGTGTAGAGCTGAGGTTCTCAGATAATTGCCTGTCCATCCCTGGTTCACATTCCTTATAGCTTTTCCCAGCTTGAGTCATTGACCTTAGATTTCCTATATCCGGTGTCTGCCCTGAGCAAGTTTGAGCAAGGAAGGTTTAAAAATATTTTACAGAATTAAGGAATGAAAACATCATGCATTTCATAAAAAAGGTGGACTTTTGAATTGAGAAATAAGTGAAGCTTTTTGGGAAAAAAAGGCAGTTAGTTTAAACACTAAAATACTGCACTCAGCATGGTCTTTCTTAGTCTTTTCCAACATCAGCTTAGTGTTTCAGAGACCTTAATTATTTGAGTTGGACAGCATCCCAGATTACCTGGTCTTATCTTTGCTTTACCCCCTAGGAAATGAAGTTGAAAGAGTAAAACTCAAACCTGTCAAAAGTAATTACTAATGTGGGGCACATCATTTAAGAGCATGATGCCATGATCCTCCTGAATACTTAGCATTTCACAGGTCCTTGTATTTTCAAACAAAATTTTAAGTGATTTCAGCTGCAGGTATATGCTCAAGGCTTCCATAGATCTGTTGCTGGATATCTCATGCTGACCACACAGAAATATAAAACTAACTCAGTTAGTTACCAGCTGTGAAAGAGCTGTGTTTTTGTTTTGTTTTGTTTTTTTTTTTCTCTTGATTCTACCTGAATCTGCTTTGGTTTTCAGAAGAACTAGAGCAGAGTATCCTGAACTACACAAACCAGATTCAAAAACAATAGTAGTTTAAAATTACACATTTAAATACTGTCACTGTAGTGAGCCCAGAGCTTTTCAGAAATGTACACAGTTAAGGTAGATCCTTATAACCCAAAAACAAAATAAATTTCTGTCCACTTCCATGACACTCATCACAGGAACGTCTGTGGGTAAGAGTGGAAGGAACAAAGGGGATGCCAGGGGGTAAATCAGTCTCAAGCCATGGAAGAGAAACCAAACAGTACTAGTATAGAGGTTTGAATTTGTTTGCCTATTTTTAATTGTTATTTACTTATTTATCTATTCGGAGGGAAAAGGAGCTATCTGACAAACCAAAGAGCTGGAATATATTAGCCAAGTGCCATATATATTAGACATATATATCTATGAAAAGGAAAGACTAGGGGAAAAGTTTGGGTGAAATTTTGTTGTGCTCCTAAACATTTCTTGTTAACCCTCCATCACTCATGCCAGATGATCTAATCTGTAATGATCTCTTGTCCCCATGGGATGACTGACCTGCCAGCATCCTCCAAGTTACTTCTGCAGTAGGGAGAAGTGACTGAAAGCCACGACCCCATAGCAGAGGGTCAGGACAGACCCTTTCTACAGGAGCTAAGAAGAGATGAGGGAAGAAATGCAACAGCAAACACCACTGAAAGAATGACTACCCCGTCCCAGAAAAACACAACACTACTTTATGCTCCTTTTGCAGCTCTAGCTGCAAGCTTGGTTCTGTCTGAGGCCAAGCAGGCCAGAGGCAAAGCCTGGCTGCTCAGCAGGCAAGTGCTGCTCTGACATCTGCTCTCAGCTTCCTAGAGAGGCAGAAATCGGATTGGAAACAAAGCTAAGGAACATTCACAAGGTCTCCAAATCACCACTCCAAGGAATATTTTATTGCAATTTTCAACTGCAGGCAAGCACGTACTATGCCTGTGCTCAGTATTGGCCATGTCTCCAAATGCATATGCAGAAAGGAGAGCAGGTAGGGGCAAGAATGAAAAAGACATAACTGTGCAGAAATTACTCAGCCACCTCCACATTCCCACCACTTCATATTGGACCGAAACATACTTTTTTTATACATAAATGATTTTGGATACATAGACTCCAAGCACATGTAACAAATATTAGCAATCTCAAAATACTTTGAAAAATACCATATCTCAAACCTTCAATGGCATCCTGTCTTGTATCAAAAACGGTGTTGCCAGCAGGAACAGGGAAGTAATTGTCCCCCCCGTACTCAACACTGGTAAGACCATACCTCGAGTACTATGCTCAGTTTTGGGCACCACACTTCAAGAAAGTCATCGAGGCCCTGGAGTGTGTCCAGAGAACGGCAACAACACTGGTAAGGGGTTTGGAGCACAAATCTTA
>VXAB01013786.1:0-29338 GCA_013399175.1 Odontophorus gujanensis
TATGTATTTGTTAACATTTTTCCAAGGACGCAGTTTTCCATTTGCAAAATACCTGTTAATACAATTGAAGCCATTTGGTTTCAGAGAATTCCTCCCTTACTCCCTTACCCCGTCTCACCAAGAAACATATTTTGTGAGATCTCCTGAAGCACAGGAATATCTATGTGATGTTCCACAATTTACTAGAAAACTCTCTTTATTTTAACGTCTTACTTCTGCATAGCCAAAAACCTATGCTTTTAGTGAAGGTCTGATAATACTGAATAAGTTCATAATACGTATTTCTCTAATCAAAATCGCACTTGACCTTTCAACAGGGTAAACAAATCAGAAGAAGCAGATTAAAAGTATTTTTATAATAACAGCCATGCAGGAGAGCAAGCTGATGCAGAAGAATTGACAATGCCCTAAAAGAGTCTGCTCCCATTAGAAGCTGAAGGTTGGTAGCAATTGGATGACCCAGAACAGCCAAGAGTAGTTTCATGTACACTCCAAATGTTCTTCACTGAGACAAGTTCTAACTTTTTGACTGCCAGGTTGAGTAAAATAGATGGATATTTAAGAATTTGATTATTTGTCCTTGTAATAAGGTGAAGAACACCTGCAAATAGATAGAGCTTTTCAACTGCTTATAAGGTTCATCAGCACCAGAAACTGAGACAGAGGAGAGGACTTGTGAGAACAATCCCAAGCATATATGGAAGAAAAGGAAATTTTATATGTAGCATCCACAGAGAAGAGATTTCACATGTTTAGGCAATATCCTCTCTAAAAACAGTGCTGTTCTGAAGACAAGTATTTGAACTGGGCTTCTGGGTTGAGCACCTATGCTGGTGTGCTTATGGATCTCACACTCCAACACTAAGATGTAAAGTATTCCTGTGAGCTAAATACTGTGGAGTACTATTTACTATGTAATAATTTTTTACATCTTCATCTACGTAATACTTCGTAAATTTCAGCTCTGCCTGAAGTCAGGACTATTAAAAAGGTTTGTTCTTTCTTTCTGTCCATATGCAATGCCATCATAAGGCAGGAGAGGAAATGGAATTACAGATGAACCTGGTTTTGCAGAATCATTGACAACTGAAATTTCTCCTAATTCTTGAAGATCCAGCTTTTTTTTCATAACTTTCACTGTCTCAGGAACAGAGTATTACATTTATAAATACATCATGAAAAACAAAAGGGAGGGTCATTACGATTCAGTGACTGAATTACAAGATCACTGAAAAGGTCGGCTGTATCGTTCACCACCCAAGATGCTCAGTAATTAGACAGCAAGCAGCTGAGGCCAAACAGAAATGAGAAAAAAATGCGACTCCTTCACCCACTTGCAGCTTTATCAGACCATCAAGTGCCACACCTGAAGGCCAGCCTCTGCTGTGCTGTCCTGTGACAAGGGCAGGCACCAAATTTACAAAGAAACACGAAATCAAGTTTTTGTCTAGAGACGGTAGAGGTCAGCAGCCCACCAACAGCCAAATGCACCAGGTGAACCTTGTGGGACAGAATAAAAATTGGGAAATATGGGGAGAGGGATGGAGTTGGACAAAGGCAGGTAAAACACAATAAAAAACAAATGAGGCCACACAGTGATTCACAGACCAAATCTGTGACACATCCCACTCCACTTTTGCCTGCAGCACCTGATTGCACCTCATCTGGCAGAGGCACCCAGACCATGTGTGATCTGTTTCTCCTTCCTCTCCTTCCTGCAATTGGGCCTGCACCAGTCCTTTGCTTCCCACTGCTATCAGCCAGCCTTCCTTCAAAAAAAATTTTTTTAAATGTCTTCTAGCAGGACTTGTGTCCCTCCAATTCTACAGTATCCTATGTGAGGTTAGGGTCCTCCCTCTGTCATCATTTAATTTTTGTCTAAGCTATCCCTCAAAGGTTTACCTAAGGGTACCCATCTTCCTTGTACCTCTCCTTCCCAAGTCTATTCTATGAGAATCACCTCTTCTAAAAAGGTTCTGTGTGTCCTCTCTCATGGTTCAGTCACCTACTTGCTCTCACTACACACCAGGCATGATCTGTCTTGTTGGCTGTGCTTCCCATTGAGGCACTGAGTAAGCTGGGTTGGAAGGGACCTTTATTTCTTCTCATTCCATGCCCGTAATGGCTTCTACTTTCCAGGTCAGAATTGCACCAGACAAATCCCTCAGGGTAGATCTGCACATGGGTACCTGCTTATTTCTTCCATTCATACCACCTGCTTGCGTCTGCCTCTCCTCCCTTCAGACCAACCCCTAGCCATCCCTTGGCCACAAAAAAGTTTTTGCCTGCCCTACTGCTGCTTTGTAGACACAACCCCGTGGCTCAGTTCCTTGCATCAAGGACTCAGCGCCTTCCTCCAGTTCTCTCCATTCTCCCTGTACCATTTCCCAACTATGTGTCTGCTGTTACCCTGGAAAAATGGGCAGAGCTAAAGCAGAGCTATTCTTATGACTACCTGTTGCCTTGAAAACCATCTTTCATGTGCAGATAAGTGCAAATCTACTCTGCTGTAAGATAGGGCTCAATTTTTCCCCATGCTGATACTCTGGTATTTTCCCAAAGCAAAACACTTCTAGCCAGAGATGCCAAGAACGCTGCTATTGTAGAATTGGTTGGTGCAGCCTTCAAAGGTAGGAGTTAAAGACAGATAAATAGCTCTTATGCTAAGGTGTCAGGCTAGGTGACCAAGCTCAGGTACAAAATTTTGAGAGAAAAAAACTGGAGAAGAAAGAGCAGATGCAGAGAAGGGTAGTGAACAATGAGGAAATTCTGTGCTATAGCTCCATACACTTAACCTTGACGCAAATGTGCCTTAACCCTCATCTTTTTTTAAGTGACGCTCTTCATTGAGTGAACAATAAAAGCTAGAAGACATATACCTTACCGAAAATCTAAGTTAAACAGACAGGTTGGCAAAAGAAATACTATAAAGATACCAGTAAAGTACCACAAGTCTTGAAGGATGATTCAAATTTTACTGAACTCCATGCAAAGTCTGTATCTCCAGTAATGAAAAGGGCCTTGAACAAAGCATGCCACAGACATTTCATCAATACTGTCTTAAAACATGCAAATAAATTCACAGAATAACACAGGAAAGTTATAACAAAAACTTTGGTCTCACACTGCACAGAAAACCCTTTTCAGCCCCCTAGTTATTTCCCAGGAGCAGAACACAAGTGTTAGCAGTGATGCTACATACTAGCACCCCCTAGTGCACACCCCCGCTTACAAATGCCCTGTTGAAGTCGCACAGAAAGGCAGATTGCAGAGTGTTCTCCCCAATTCTCATCCACCTATAACACGCAAAAGTAAATCCCATGTATACAGATATCAGTTAAAAACATGTATATATTACAGGAGGGCTGACACTTCCGTCTTTATTTTATTATTTTCTGGTTGACATGTAATATTTCTGGGCAGCCAATTAGCAAAGAAAGTACTTGCCTAAGCCTTCCCCAGAGCTGAAATTAAAATGTACATAACTGCTTGGCAAAAGGTTTGAGATATAATTATTTACATCTAAAATTTTTCTTACAAAAAGAATATTCTATTAAGGAGTGGTTTAATTAAAAAATAAACCATAAAATAATCTAGTAAAATATTTTCATTTGTTTCTTAATTACAGAACACCTAACTTTCATCCGGAATTTTTTCTACTTTTATTTTTTGTTTCAAGTGTGTTTTTTAATCATGCAAGCTAATTTATTCATTAATGAGGCTTGAAAGAACAGTATTTGCATTTTTATGGAGTCATTTGTTTGTGGGCTTTTTTGAGAGGAGAGGGGAGTTGGGACTAACTCTCTACAGATAAATCTTTTTTCTATTTATAAATACAGCAGTCACCACTTCGAGGTCATCATTTTCTAATGCTTATGCAAAATGATCAGATTATGAGGGGATCATCTATTTCTAAGCAGAAGCTATATACTGTAACTGTGGGACAGTGGCTGACAAAATTCGACATTCTAGAAGAATATATATTTTATCTTTTTTTTTTAAAGGAAAAAACTAGACATTCACCAGTGTTACAAATTTTTTTTTTGTTTTGTTTTTGTTTTTTTTGGTCACAGAGTTTGCTCCTGCATGTAAAGAATGCGTACAGAAGAATCTAGTAAATGATAGACAAATTTTTAAAGACAAAACATGGTCAGGTTTGGAATGAAATCCTCTTCAAGTTATTATCCTTCTGTTACTTACTGCTTCAAATGTAAGGCCTTTGGCAGAAGGTAAACAAGACCTAGAAGCCCTGACCAAATTCTGTGGTGTGCTCATTGCCATCACACGATGGGAAGCAGGATGCTGAAAAACATGATACAGATCCCATTTTCCACACAGGTCTTACATTCACATCACAGCTGCCCTCAAACCACCTTTAGACAGACCTCATGCCATTACACATGGATTATTCTTGCTATTAGACATGCACTACCGTATGCTCAACTCCTTCCACTGTTTGCTTCTCACCTGAGGCCACCATTCTCCAGCACATCAGAGCTAAACTTCTGTAGGAACAAGAACACCTCAAAAATGAAATAAAAATATAGACAAACAATAACTATAGTAAGTGAAAAAGCTCTTGAGAAGGAAGGAACTGCTTTACCAAACAGAAGTTCTTAAAATAAATAATGAGTCAGGAAAAACAAAATATGTTCAGTTAGTGGAAGTGTTTCTATATAGACTGCTCAAAAGCGTTCTGTATGGGATAAACAGATATTAGTATGTATTCTGCGACAACAGATTTCCCTTGCATGACATTGTGCACATTATTCCATTGGATTGTAGCAAAATTAGCTGATCTAATATGGAGGAGGAAGGTCTATACGTACGCAGAGCCAGTTTCAGATGCTTTTTAAACTACTCTGAGCATCTTGCCTTACCCTGGGCATTTCACATTGCCTGTGCTCATTTGCAGTTTCAACCACAGCGTGCGGAAGCACAGCAGGCTCCAGCTGCCCTCATACACCAACTCAGCAGACTCTCCAATACTCAGAGTTCCCACTCTAAGGGCTATATCACTTTATCTTGTATTTGATTCATTTCTTGCAGTATTTAATAAAAACTGTAAAAGAATGCCCAGTACTGAGTGTCAGATGCCTTTGCAATACACTGATGACAAAATCAGACTGGAAGTCCAACCATACAGCTGTTTTTGCCCTCCCTAACCAACAAGGAGTATATCAGAAAATAAATCAAAATCCAATCAATACCCTCCATGAACACCAATTCCCAGGCTGTCCTGAAGTCAGCAAAGGACAGAAAAAGCAATACATTTCTTTATTTTGGAACTAGGTAATGAGTAGACTTCACTGTTGAGCAGTAGCTTCATGCTATCCTGAAAATATACAAACGAATCTCATTAAGTTTCCTAAGTTGAAACAGCTTATGGTCAGAGTTATACAGGGCCTGAAATCTCCATGCTTGCATGAAAGAGGAGCAGGAACATGTCAATGTCTGGGTCCTTTCTCCTTACTCCTGGGTGATGCAGGACGTGGCTGCGCTGCCAGCTGCCTCCACATCACCTGCTGAAGGCAGGTTCTCAGCCTACATGAAACATTACTTCAGTAAATCACCCAGGGTCTCTCAATGGTAAAATAGAGCAGAAAATGGAGTATATATTCTTTGCTACACCACAGCAAACAGCAGTAAAATCTGCTATAAAAAAGGGTTTTGTGGCAGTAAAGGGGAAGAGTATTTAAAAGCCTGTTTGATTGTCACGTATTGTGGTAGAAACAATTAGCAATGTTGTTTTACAATACATTGGAAACTGTTTGGAGCAAACATCAAAAGAAAAGAAATTCTTCTAAGTTTCAAAATATTGGGATCCCTAGGTGTGTTCATCCCAATTTCTTTTCCCTTTTGAAACAACTATTCTATTTCCTTTATAAAAAAGAAATGGAATTTTTTTTTTTTTTTTTTTTTTTTTTTTTTTTTTTTTTTTTTCCAAAAGTAGATTCACTTCTCCTTCCTATCCTTAAGTCCTATTAGGTTAGCAGCATCATTCTGACAGTGTCTGTTCTCTTCTGTTTGAATCACATTTCTTTAAGGAGCCATAATATCTAACAGTTAGTTTGTTCTTCCTGTGAATACCTTGGGAGTTTTGGTCATTATTGCCTTTCCTCCTCTGTGAGGAGGCCATCAAAACAAATTAGGCCTGAGAGACAAAAGTAAATTAGAATAGCTTACAATCAATATCATACTTATTTAACAAGTAATAAATAACCTATAAATGTAACAGTGTATATCATTTTGCTCTTGTTCCTATTTGTATAATGCAACCATCTGATCTTACCAAGTACATTCACTGAAATTAAAAAAGGAAATTGGAAGCACTGTTTTATTAATGCTACCATACACAAAATAGCTGCCATTATAGTCATTTCCCACAATTATGTTTTTCAAAACTCTTTTATTCTTGGCAGTAATCTAAAGGAGCAGTGCTGTAGTCACACTGCAGCTCTTCACTAGGGCTTCCTTCAGTGCTCTTCAGTGACTTCACCCCAAACAAAATACTCACCCCAGCCTCTCATATTTCAAATCCACATCTTTCTCCTCAAAACAACAACAACAACAACAAAACATATGCACACATTCATTCTGTTATTAGGGAAACAAGCAAAACCTCATGGTTGTTTACAAGCAGAGCAAGAACCATGTCCGCAATTAAGAACTCAACACGGGCAACCTTTGCTTTGTTTGAAAGAAATTGATTCTGAGATGCAACAGCATGAAATTATACACTAAGAAACCACAGCACAATGTGGAAAAAAACAACAACAAAAAAAAAACAAAACAAAAAAAAAAACAAAAAACAAAAAACTAGCAAGATCCAACAGGCAGCAACTCTTCCACAGCAATAGCCCAAACCAGAACACAAGAGAGTTGTACTGAAGAATGTGAGTTGCATGTGTGTGGGCACAAATAGACATCAACAAAATGCTCTGTGGGCATATTAAAATAATACTGTCTTACTTACATAGCAACTTATATAAGGGGAAAACATTAACAGGAAGTCACTTAAAACACAAAGAGGTCTGTTTTTGAGCAGTTTAACTAATATATTGACATTCTCAGCCTAAATTCCTAGAACCTAGGAGCTTGTCACAAATGAACAATTTACATTTTTAAAGCAACATAATTTGATTCATCCTCGATGAAGATTTTGATTAATTTTATTCAGATTCCTATTTAGAGGAATTGCGTTATGTTTCTATAGCCTCATCACTGTGTTAAATTTGTGTTCACTTACTCTAAAAGGCACATTTTTTTTTTTTTTACAGTACACATCTGTTCTGGCTTTAGCACTGGAAGTTAAGAACCAGGTCCAGCAAAACTGCTTGGTCTTTGCTCCCCTCCCTTGAGCCCTTAGCTCCAAAGAACTCAATCACAGCTGTCCGCTGCCTGCACAAGCAACTCCTGCCCAGCCCAGACAGGTTTCTCCAGGTTGTCATAGAATCATTAAGAGTGGAAAAGACCTCCAAGGTCATCTAACTCAACCATCAGCCCACCACCAGCATGTCCCTCAGTGCCACATCTACACATTTCTTGAACACCTCTAGGGATGCTGATTCCATCACCTCATTGGGCAGCCTGTTCCAATACCTCACCACTCTCTGAAAAGAAATTTTTCTTAAATGTCCAACCTGAACTTTCCCTGGCACAACTTTAACTCTTGTTTGATGGCTAGTTACCTGGGAAAAGAGGTCGACCACCAGCTTGTTATCAACTATTTCAGGTAGTTGTAGAGAGCTAGAAGGTCTCCCCTGAGCCCCTTCTCTAGACTTAATTCCAGTTCCCTCAGCCGTTTCTCATAAAGTTCTCCAGACACCTCACCAGTTTTGTTGCTCTTCTTTGGACCCACTTCAGGACTTTTTTGTAGTGAGGGGCTGAAAACTGAACACAGTACTCAAAGTGCAGCCTCACCAGTGTCAAGTACAGAGGGATGATCACCTCCCTGCTCCTGCTGGCAGCACTATTTCTGGTACAAGTCAGGAAGGATGCTATCAGCCTCCTTTGCCACCTGGGCACACTGCTGGCTCATGTTTAGCTGCTGTCAGCTAACACCCTGAGATCCTTCTCCTCTGTGCAGCTTGCTTGCCACTCTGCCCCAAACCTGCAATAATGCATAGGGTTGCTGTGAGCAGAGTGCAGTACCCAGCACTTGTTCTTGTTAAAGCTCAAACAAGTGGCCTCAGCCCACTGATCCAACCTGTCCAAATCCCTCTGCAAGGCCTTTCTGCTGCAAGGCAGATGAACACTTCTTCCCAACTTGGTATCATCTACAGACCTACTGAGGCTGCACTCAATCCCTTCATCCATAGTCAATAAAGGTACAAACAGGGTCAGCCCCAGTACTGAGCCCTGCCAAACACCACTAAAGACTGGTTGGCAGCTGAATTTAACTTCGTGTTACCCCAAGCTGCCATTTCAGTGTGGCATTTCCAATCAGAGCTGGAACAGCCTTTTCTCCAGCCACAGGGCAATTGTGATTTCTCTTCTTTCACTGCATTGTTTTTCCCCAGAAAATACACTGGAAAGTAGCAACTCTTAAGATTTGTACTTCCATGCTGAATGCCATCAAAATAGGTCAGTAAGTGCAAATTTCTAGGCTGGTAAGTCACATACATTATCATCACATAGCCTCACTTCCTTCTGACACTGCTTAGTATTTAAAAAGGCATGTATTTCTTTTTCTTTTAAATGTTGAATGCAAAGCTATAATTACCTCAGATGAAAACATTTCATCCTGGGCAAAACACAATTATTTAAGAGTGATTTTTTCCTTTATGGAAAAAGAAGAAAAAAAGAAAAAATATTTTGGTTCTGAGTTGATCATGTGTCTGCCTGTTCCAAGCTCCAGATTGAGAATTCCCTTCCTATTTAATTGTTTGAGAGTCCACACATCTGAAGGGGCACTCAGGGCTATAACTGGCTGAACAGCAAGGTCCAATACACATCACTTTATAGGAATCTGGAAAGCAAGACACAGCTTCTCAGCTTGGAAAGGTGCTTTGTTATCAAGAATATAACTACCACCTCTCCTCAAAATGAAATTTAGCTTTGGTATCCCAGCTCTCAGACATGAAATAAAGCCGGAAAAAAAAAAATTTAGGTGATGTTCAGCATCTTTAAAGATATACTAGTGACTAATATTTCAGAAAAAAAGTAAGGAAACACAAGCAATAAGCTTTGGCCATATTGTTCTCTCCAACAGTTGTCAGCAGAGTCTTCGCAAGGGTCTGAGTTTCCTCAGATTTTTTTTTTGTGAGTTTTACATACACATCACTTTGAATGCTTCAAGTTTTACCATCTACTTTGGGAGCAGCACAAGGGAAAGTAAGGAAGAGAAAAATAAAGCAACAAAGCAGTTGTCCTCCCCAACAGCTAACAGCTTTCTGACAAATAAGGCATCATCCCATGCTCATACAGTTCATGCTGAGATTCATTTACCTGACAAATTACTCCCCCAAACTTCTAGCTTCATTATTTCCTTAAATAACTATGCCCACATCTTTTTTTTTTTCTTCTGCTGTGATTTGTGATGGTAGTGAACATCTGGCAGCATGTTATACACAAGTTTCTTTCCAATTAATATAAAGAAACAAATGTTATTTTAGGTATACTTTGTTTTGCAAAAAGGCTGTGCTCTAGATAGACTTCAAATATGTATGCAAACACACACGCACTCAAATACAATTCAGGGCACAAAAAAAAAATCAGATGCATAACACAATAAATATAACTTTTTTACTCTATTGCTACTATTACAGTGAGCATAGTATGATCTATTCAGAAAGAACAATAGAACAAAATTTATTGAAGAGACTCAATTTCAATTAAGGCCAAGAGTTGCTAAGTTCTGAACTCCTTTCCACAAGAGGACATCCCAAAACCATAAGATGCTATGATGGCTCTGGAAGTATCTATTTCCTTTTCAATGCAGGAACCTTTGGCGTGCAGAGGTGCCTTCCAAACCTTGCCATTTTCAAGTCCTTTATGGAAATTAATATCTTACATTCAATTACCATCTGCACCCTGCACTGTGCTCAGATTGGATCAATTAAAGCAAGGGGATCAGACGCATATCTCTAGGCAGGTCCCCATAGCAATGAGTCTCCTCTTCCTTTTCTCTTGGCACAGCATTTTACTGATGTCCTCACTTCCTTCTCATTTTTTAATTGAGCTTACAACACATCACCCTTTCACTTGCTTTTTGTTTTCGGGAGTTGTTTCAGTTCACTGTTCAGATCTAAAATTACTTCATGCCACTACTCACGTATTTCTACTGCTACTTCCCCAGGTAAAATAAATCAAAAACAAATCCAGACAATCTGAGGAAACAACGTTTCCTGAGGGGACTTAACTATTCCCTTATGTGTGTTCTGTTTGCTTTGCAACCATCTTCTAACAGCAGAACATCCATCCCCACATCATGATCACTTGCTGCTGGGCCTGCAGATACTCCTGAGCTGGTATTTTTCCAGGGTCAGGATGAAAACTGCAAAGGTTCAGAATACAGCATCTGAGAGCTCTGCATAGGATGTGGAACACTCCTTATGAGAACTGCCTTCTGGGGCTTCTCTACTATGCCATGTCACGCAATATTGAGAATGCCTTCCTTGCTCTAGCACATTTGCTCTGTTCTTCAGTCTTTGTGAGCACATGGGCCTCCCAGGAGATTCAGAGAACTAAGTAGTGGCTGAAGAGAGAAGTCTAACATAAACAAGCTTGAGTTATTGATAGAAGGGGTAGTGCTGGGGCTGAAGCCTTACCTTCCTGGAACTTAGCCAACATACCTGTGTCTGAAGTCCTACCATCCGTAGGAAGTACCATATGGAAAATCTCATTTAAAACATCAAATATGGAGTGCAGAAAAAGTCTCCTTTCTGTCCTATTTACAGCCATTGAATATGGTTACCTGACAGACCACAGTTCTCTGGTGAAGCTCTACCCAAACAAAAATCAGAATGTGCAGTCTCTAAAGCTGCAGACAAATCTCTTATTAAAGTACACCCTAAGCAATGGAGTCAGTCAGATTCCACATCACTGCTTGTGACTGATGCAGCTATGGCATCAAAACAATTTTACTGTCACCACAACCTCAGCTCAACCATGGAGGAAGAAAAGAATCTGTAAAGATGGAATATGTATTTCAAAGAAGATATGCAGTTTCAAGCCCGAGGCTAATAAATCGGCCATTAAAAATATTTTTAGCTAAACTCTCCATTAACCCAACTTTTGCAGCAATGGGCACTGCACGTAAAAGCTTGCAAATAACAAACTTGACTGAACCAGATGGAAGGAACTGAACAGAGTTCTTAAGTGAACAAGACAGCTGTTCTTCCAACGTCTTGCTTCTGACAGACTCAATCAGGCCCTGTCTGAGTTCCTAAAGATGTGCAGATCTGAAGTTATGAAGTCTGTTTCCTATTTTCAACATTCCAAAATGCAATGTGAATTTTGTGAGAGAGCTGTCAACCTTTAAATACCAAAGGGAATTAATACCTTATTGTCCACTCACTCGTTACTGTTTTTCCACTATAAATTTAAGACAAATTAAATGCCATGAAACTGCTTATTATCTTTTGTTCCCCCATTCATTTCTTCTGGATGTGCTATCTGCAGTTAATTTTGTTTCCCCTACTATTGTCTGAAAGGATGGGAAGAAATTACATGTAAATATAATTTATACTTAACCTACGTATGCTATGGAATAAAGTGTAAGCATTCACATTTTGTTTCACATTGAGTTGTGTAAGTTTGCATTTTGGTCTAATTTACAATGAGAACTGTGTTTTTTTTGTTTTGCTTTTACTGTGATGTATTGATATGAAATGAGTATGTGTTGTAGGGAGGCAGCTTTTGCTCCCTATGGTACCCCCAATCTCAAGGCTGAAATTGCACTTCTTTGCAAGGCTGTTTTTGTACAACATATGGCACCAATGTCAGCGTTCTTCAACATGCTTCAATACAGATTTATTACCCAGAAAACTTTAAGACTGATAAATGCTTAATTTACGGCTTCATGTAAAATTATTAATTTAATAGCAAAGCAGATGAATGGAAACTAGTTTTTGTTTCCTTCATGTCATGTCCCAAATGTTACTGTCATCAGTTAGAAATACTCATCTGTTGAGGTCAATGCAAAATGCAAATTTAACTCAATGATAAAAAATCAATTCTTAGTATCTGTGATGACTCTAAACCTTTCAAGGTAGTTAGTAATATCAATTGATGAAGCCTCATAAAGCTGCTTCTGGGTAGCTAAATGGAAAGAAGAGACTAAAGCAAGGTGAAAAAGTCAACAGATCACAAAAGGAAGAAAGAAATGCAAATGTGTTCTGCTTTCTTGTGCCATACTTCTAAGACAAATGACCATATTGCAGAAGGATAACAAAATTCAATACAAACATAATGAACCTAAATGGGATTTTGTCTAAGTTTCCACAACTGATGTGGTCTCTGGCCACGAAGAAGTACCAAGGGTCACACTAGACATAGCTGCCACAAAACATCAAAGGCAGCCTCTCGAGAGCTCAGTGAGTATCAAATAACTGACATTAAAAGCAAAGATCTACACATTGTATTTCACAGGAGTAAAAGGTGTTCAGCTGAATCTCCATGGCAATTTTACACTGAAAGAAACCTGAATGATATTTATTATTTTACCTGTTTATTCATTTCAGACTTTGATCAATCTCCATGAAACTTCAAGCCTTTTATTAAAGCCAGAACCTAATATAAACGAGTGAGTTTCTGTAATAAAAACACTTCCCATATACTGCATGTCAAGACAGTGCCCTGTCACAGCAAAATACTGTAGAAGTTCCCATGCTTGCAAGAAAGCACAGTATTTAACTACAGGATTTTTCCCCAGGGCATAAACCTCAATGTTACACGAACTGAAATAACTGAAGTATTTAATGTTTTCTAAGTTTCCAACTCTTTCACTCCTGCCTGAATATTTTGTTTACATTCCAGAAAAAAAAAAAATAGTATTCTATTGACAAGAGTCTCCTGGGAACAGGATGATTGTGCAGAGGATAGTTGTAACAGAGGTGATTATTCAGTTATCAACACTGACAACAGGTGTTTGAAGAACACACACTGGTGCCTGAAGAACAGCACCTCACTAGTGGCATTCATGACCTGCCAGGAAAAGCAACAAACCCACCAAAAGCCATGGTAACCACTTTGAGGACAGAGTCAACAAATCCTTGCTGTCACACTCTTGAAGTCTGCCAAGAGCTCTAATATAATTAGCAAGGGTTTCTTTGACAAAATAAGGCAATCCAGCAGTTACTGCACTGGTCTGAGATGAAACAGTTGAGAGCTAAATCTTTTACTCTGCCACTGATCGAGTGAGTAGCCTTGGGCCACTCAATGCATCCCACCAATTTCCTTGGAATAGAGGGAATGAAGTTGATAACAGTTTGAGAAACAGTCCTGCTGATGTTCTGTCCTTTCAGATAGACTAAAAACTCCATTCTGGAACAGAAATGCAACAACAAAGAGAAAAACTTTGAACAGAAAACTAGAACATGCTCAATCTGAGGCTACTGACTTCAAATGGTTCTTCTAAAGGAAGAATAAATTGAGGATGAAACATTGATCATACGTATGTTGATGCTTTAGGTGATTATCTTTTACATATACAAACACAATATGCTGCGATCTTATTAATTTTTTCTATTCTTATTTATTATTTTTTTTTTAAAGCGAAACAAAAAAAAACCAACACCCCTGCCCAAAACTTTGCTGGACATTTTGCGGGCCCGGCTGAAAACAGTGCTGACACAACTTGATCATTATCCGAATCCAAGACTGCCCACTTAGAGCTAGCTTAATGGAACCTGTATTTCCCAGCATCACTGCATGAGGGTCTGGCAACTCATGTTTGAAATGTCATGACAAGGTTACACTATGTGACAACTGCATTTTGAGTACCATTTCTCCCCAGTATCTGAGCAAAGAGGTTTCTAGCTTTCCACGAGATACAAGATGCAATGATGCCATATGAGGAAAGGCTGAAAGACCAGGGCCTGAAAAGGCTGCTATAGATAAACTTCTGAACAATGCACCTTATTGATGGAGAGCCTCAACCCTGTGTCTTTACAATAAAACTACGCCATCCCAGTAGTTCACTGAATGATTAGTCCCTTTACAATTGCATTTATTCTATAAAAACTAAAATGATGAATCAGCTTGCTAATTTGAAAAGTGGAAGTGCTCTAGACAAGCTCTGCACTGCATACTATCAACTTGATATATTTTCAGAAGAATTTTATACAGAAATAACACAGATGGAATAGAAACGGGCACTTAACTCCATTTAATTACTACCGTGTATAATCTTACCTCTGTACCTCATTTTTACTGCAGCACAGTACTTGAAATATCTCAATAGAGTAAATTCCTGTCCATTATTTAGACAGAAGAAGATGGAAGTTTTTCTTTTCCATACAGACAGTCCTACTTAAGGTGTCTAAAAGCACTTTACAGAACAATCAGTTAAATTTTGGCAGACAAGCGGTTACAGCTGAAACAGCTGGGAGCAGTAAGGTCCCAAACTTGAAATGTGCTATCTGTAAAATGTATGAAGGTTATCAGCCACTGCTGGCTTTGTTGTTCTTATTTCAAAAGTGTGCTAGAGGGAGAGTGAATTAAGAAAAAACAACAGGTTTGTCTTCTTGAAAGACAAATGTAGGGAGATGCACTTGAATATTATGTGTGAATGTAATGAAATTATTTCTTTTATTTCAGGAGATAAACTTGTTCTTTATCAGTTCATATTAATTTAACTAAATATTATTCCCACTTCAGAGCTGAATTAAAAACATTTTTTAGTTTTTCCTCTCCCATTCTCATCTTCAGATGTTTTCCTCAAAGCTTATTAATAGCAAAGGAATGAATCTCCAGCTATACTCCCTTTGTTTACCTTTTTCTTCATTAGGGTATTACTAGCCTAATTAGCTGGCATGCATTCTCCTATTTGACTGAAATTACGTGCCTCAGAAGTGATAACGATTAAGAAAGCAGTAACAACAAAGAATTCAACTGAAGGAGGATCACCCTGAAAAGGGCAGTAATTACAAATCAAAAATCAAAGCAGGAATACCCTACCGTTTACTTACAGCATAAAGCTAAGCAGTAAAACAAACAAACAAACAAAATAATAATAATAATAATTAAAAAAAAAGAATTATTTACTTTATAACATGACAAAAGATGTGTATGCTGTGAATGTCTCCTCCCTGCAGACTCTTAAGCTAACAGAAAGTTGATGAAATTCTTAGACCAATTCTAGGCAATCTGTTTTCTTCCTATAAATCAATAAAAATTTGTTTGGAGGTAGGTCAGGTAAACAGTGATTCTGGGCCACTATTTATCACAGAGGTATTTTGTTAATTATCCTAGATGGGGATGATAATTTGCATTTCCTTTCAAGAAAAAATGGCAATTCAAAATCTTCTTACAGAAAGCAGAATCCCAAAAGCCAATCTGGTCAAATACCTATCAGTTTATGTATGTTTCATCAACTTTGATCAAGCCGTAGTCTTCTAAAAGCCACAGCTGTGCACAGACAGGAGCATGCAACTTCTTCACGAAGAAAGTACTGAGATTTATTCCAAAATACAGCCATACTCATTTAATCATCACAGATGAACATGCCATTATTCACTGTTCAGCAGTAAGCTTTCTTTCTAAAATCCATTCAACCTCTGTACCACTATCTCACACTAGGACTCTTGGTTTTCTGAATCCCCTTATTCCATCAAAGCAAACAACTTTGTCCCTGCAAGACAACAACCCCTTTAATATCTACATTTCATTTATGTTAAAAGGAAACAAACAAAAAACCTAAACACTAGAGAGATTATTCTGGTAGGTGTTATGCCACCAGGCCCGATAGCTAAAATTACGTGTTTGTATATTTTTAACACCTTTTCTTGCCCTGCTTTGGCAGGGGAGTTGGACTCGATGATCTCTTAAGGTCCCTTCCAACCCTTATGATTCTATGATTCTATAAGAATTTGACATCTTGAATCACAAACTGGAATTTATTGCCACAGGAACCTGTAGAAGCAAGCATTCTCAATAAGCTCAAAATAGTAGATAAGTCAAAATCAGATACTAGAGGATACAGCCCTCCTCATTCTTTGTAATATTCCTAATCAAACAGACGTGGTTGCTGCAAGAGAGGAAGGGCATCAGAGAGTGGCCAGGTTCACCTACTGTCCGTAATACAGTAATATCTCCTGCTGCCACCTTCAGAAGCAGAATGCTGGAAATGTGGTCTTGACCTAGTAGAGAGTTTAAGTCACTGTTATTTTTCTGCGCTTAGTCAGTTATTTAACCCTGATTTTATCACTAACTGCAGCTTTTCTTCTCATTAGTAGTGAAACTTTCCATCTATAGAATACAATTTTGTTTAATTACAAATATTTCAGATTAATTTTGCTGTTCTTATCTCAGTGAGCCACTTCGTCTCTTCCACCTAAAGGTCACATTCCAGAATCATAATAAAGCAGCACTCTTCTACCTGAGCTTACAGCACTGGAACAAATTGTGCAGGAACATAAATAAAAGGAAACTCAATTATGAAACATTTATGAATGACACTACTTTGTTGCATGTGACGTAAACACGTATCATTGCTTCTCAAGCAAATTCTATTCCTAGGCAAAATCTGGAAAAATAGATCCACGCTATTTATATAATCATTTTTACCTGCACATTTTATGTGTTACAGAACATCAGTGATTAACAAGTCTCTGAAGGCACTGCAGCAGTCACATTGCAATGAGTAAGTATTAAGCCATGCATGATTCCAGGGGTTTAAAAAGCAGCTGAATTATCTACATACCATATGCAGCACTACTTAGTCAAGGTCAGAACTGGAACTGAAACATGCAAGTCAACCTTTAATGTGGAGTAGCCTAGCACTTAGCTATGCAATAAATGAATACTCAAAACAGATCGATTTGTATTCAGCCTTACAATAGACCAAAGCACACACACACACCAGATCAATGAACCAGATAACAACGTCAGAAAATGAAGACATCATCATATGTTCTACTTTACAATTTAGTAAGATCTAGTGAATTACTAGGAAGAGACCAGAGTAAATTTCTGAATTCAAGCACAAAGATCTAACTTAAGGCAAAGGCCATATTTCTTCATCTTTAGTCAAAAGGTACTGTTGCCTGATAAATACAGGGACTTATCAGATGCATCCCTGTCTCCGGATTCATATAATCACAATCATTTGAGTTGGAAGGGACTTTTAAAGGTCATCTAATCCAACTTCTCTCCAATGTGCAGGGAAATCTACAACTAGATTATTTAATACTATGTCTTAAGATCTTATTTTGTTAAATTACAGTCTACTTAAGCATAAGATTTCAAAATAATTATAATGCATGAATGCCTAAAGTAGTAATACATAAGTGTATTTGCTAATCTTTACTATTTCTGTTTCAAGAATCTAAACACTACGTGGTTAGAGAACCTCTTTAAATTACTTTTACAAATAATTCAATACATATATATATATAAAGAAATACACATCAGCTAAATGCACTACATTCTGCACAATAGTCAATGCGTGAACTTAATATGAAAATATATTTAAGAGTATTATCCATTTAAAAATATTTTTCACATACATATATCTGCCTTAATGTGTAAAAACGTCATGTTCAAATACCCATAAGGAAATATCTAAGATAATACCATATGTATTGAGCACATTTTTACATAAATCACTCTGAAATTATTCTGAATTATTATTCCATTTTGCCAAAAAGCATATTTATAAAAGTAAGATAGGTTTAAGACACAGCACTAGACAGAAATCATTAACTGAAAATTCTCACTCTGAAGCTATTAATGAGGAAGTTCTAATGGTGGATTGAAGTGTTACTGAGGGAGCATTTTGAAACTTAATGTTATAAACTGGAAGAAAAGAGAGAGAAATGGTGTAAGAGACGTTTCTTCACTCATTAAATATATATATATATTTATATCCAATTACTTATTTACAAATGAAATCCTGAATGAAACCTCCCTGGAAGTTTCATACTACAGCAATCTCAAGCATGAAGGTTAAAACACAGCATGAGTAAACTGCATATCTTGTATAGCATTTCTTCCCATAGATTCAGAACCACTATAAAAAGATAATGATTCCTATGTGACAGATGGGAATAGAAGAAACAGAAGCAAGTCAAAACTATTTCCTGAAGTTACACCTTCTGTCACAGCCTGGAAAGGAAGGCTTCTGTATCAGTGACCAAGCAGAAAACTCTTCTCCTATGAGAATGAATAGGTCTATTCTCCTTTTAAATAGAGGTAACGGATTTATGCTCATTCACTACACTGCATTGGTTTTGATCTTCTGCATTTTTAATGAGGAGGTTAGCATCATAAAGTTCATTCTAATGTTGTGGAAACTATGGCATGCAGCACAGCAACAGCCTGCCAAGGTCCAAGGTCAGCCAGCAAGTGCGTGACAGAGCTGGAGGCTGAAACAAAGTACGCTCAGCCTAGTCATGTGCTTATCATCTAAGCCAGTAAACACCTACCAAGGGCATGCAGTACTTAAATACAACTCCAGATCAGTCATGTACACCACCTTCAATGCTTTTTTCTTATCTACTGATTTTATTTTTCAGGTCTTATCTACAGAACAGCAGTTTTTCTTCCACCAGAACAAAAAAGATGGAGTTTCCATGTAACAAGATAGAGAATTCATAATCAATTATTAAACTACAGATGAAATGCAAGTTTTAATTACATGAAGCCCATGTACTACCACTGTATTATATATTACAGTGTAACACATTTTTCTTAATTGCAAGTATCTAATTTCTAATGTACTGTCAATCTTTTCCTAAGTATCAAATAAAATTACCTTGTTTATCAGTTTTAAAAAACATATTTTATTATGTTAACTGATGTCTACTCAGCAATAACTCATTCAGACATGTTGAGTAACCTGGCTCTTCAATACTTCTGCTTTGCCCTAACTGGCAGAGAATATGAAAGAGCAGATCAATGATGGACTGAAGTGAACTATTCCATACCATGAGCTGCCCATATCTTTAATCATCAGCGCTGTCAAAGACAATGTAACTAAGAAAATCTTTAATCATTATTAGTAAACTTGATGAGTAGAGAAAAAAAAACAACATGAATTGTAATAGGTAGAATTTGAATGATGGTAACAATTCGTCATTAATGTTTCAAACTGAAAGGCATTTTCCATGTATCATTTATTACACCAAATTAAATAAGTGTCAGCTAGTCAAATAAAAGACACTGATTCATTGATAGATGTCCCAAAGACAAATAGTACAACTGAATGAATCCATTGGTCTTATACAGTTATTTAAAACAAAGCAACAGTAGTTATTAAAGTCTGAATTTGTCTTTGGTCAGTTAACAAATTCTGCTCCTAGTTTGAATCTGGTAACATCACCTTCCATCTGAGTGTTTGCATCCAGTGATATTCTTCGTATTGTTTCTCATTTTGTTTTACCATATACAAAGTAGAAAAAATGCACACATACAATTACATCCCTTCATTCAGTTTTTTGACATGCTAAAAAAAATAATCTAGGACTCATCAATGGGGTCTGTTCTCAAGACAACAAAGAGAAATCTATGGTACTTGAATATTAGGGGAAGAATTTGAACTCAAAAGGATAACGATGCTCAAAAGTCAGGGAAAATTAGTAGTAAGAATTTGAATGAGTAGATTATTTTTAGCAAGGAGATGAGTAATAGGGCATGTAATAAAATACACTGAGTAACAAATGTTCTGGAGAGAGCAACCTCTGAGTTGTTATTTCTCTTGCTTTGTAGCACAGTAAAATGAAGGAAATTTTTCTCACATTAAGTAAACTGAATTTTTATTACAGAAATCACTGAGATCAAGAATTCAGCAAGATTTAAAAATGACTGACATTAAAATGGATATAAAATACATGAAGAACTGATAATAAATATTTTGAAACTCATTGCAAGTCTTATCTAACTGGACCTGTCACTGTCAAAGAGTATCTGTCTCCCTAGTGTGAAGGTCTACCCGCTCCAGAAGTCACTTTTCCTTCAGCCCACATGGTGCTGGGGATTAGCAGAACTTAGTTTTATATTAAAATGTTCCAAGATGTGGTCCAGCCAGGCCACTGCCACACTGTGATGACTTCAGAGCCAAAAGTGTCAGTCTGCTCACTCCAGGACATCTGAGGCCATCAGGGAGGCACGGTTAAGATCACAATGATTCATTTCTTGGATCTTGCAATAGTCATTCAATCTCCAAAGGAACACAACAGTAATTTCAGATACGTGAGCAGCTGGACTCACTGAAGTACTTATTTTTGGTCAATACCAATTTATTTGTATCAGCTTGGTCTAAAAACGGTTCACTGATAAAAATAATTATGGACAGGACACTGCCCTGCCACACTGCAACTGGGAATTTACTTTCTGAGGGCACCAAGGCTGACATGAAGATCACATGGGAGTAGTCAGAAGGAAAGAGTGACGGAAGAACTTCCATTGCCTCTAATTTGACCTTTTTTAGGAGCCCTGGGAAATGAATGAAGTCTAACCCAGCAAAGGTATGAAAATTGTCTTCCATTTGAGCTGATACAGGTATCAAGGTATGGATCTTAATTTGGAGGATCAGAATTACATACAGCCTGATAGAGGCAGAACTGCCTAAATTTTGAGATGTCCAAGGTCTGAAGGCCTTGTACTTCTGCCATTCCAGAGTTAAGTGCTAGGAGTCCAACCATACACAGCCTCACAACCATTCTCTCTTAAATACATGACCGAAAGATCATGCCATCTGGTGTCAGAATTCTACCTTTCTCAAAATGTCCTTGAATTTGATTCTAATAACATTTATCTCCAGTTACTCTGACAACTGAATTGATTTTACATTTTATGTGATCAGCTCTCTAACCAACCTGCCAATTGATATAAGACTTAGGCATCTGTTAGGAAAACTAAAACTAACTGGCTAAATAAATAAATGTGTAGTTCAACACAAGAAGTTAGTAAAACTGAAATAACTCAGTAACAGTCTTCTGCTTTGATAACAGCAGGCCTGTTTCACCTGATGTTTCTTTGAAGACAGCCACATGGCTTTGCATCACAAAGCAAGCTGATTTCTAGCTGCTAGATCCAATGGGTATGCTGGTTGGAAACATGTCAGTCCCCTGAACTTTGAGTCAGCAGCGCACATCTGTGATTTCTCACAGTGACAGTCACTGGCAAACAGATACAGCATCTGAATTGTACTTCACTGTTGAAAGAATATGAAATAAGGACAGCACTGCTACAAATCAAGCAATTGATAGAAAAGGTTTCAAATACCTTAAGGTTCAATATTGCATCTATGTGAGATAGCTGAAGCTGTAAACAATTTTCTGTTGGTCTGCTTTGCCTGATATCCCAATAAGCTACTGAGAACAGGCAGGACAACTAATGAGTCATGGAGGAAGCTGAAATAATGAGACACAAGGTTAAATCAGAAATTCATTTAGTATAATTTAGTCATCAGCTTTTTTAGCATGGGAAAACAAAATAGCATCATTACCAATAGAACAAAACTTCACTGGGTGCATTTATTGAATTCTCTATCAAAATTTTAAAAGAAAAAATTTATGTAAAATCCTGTGATTGCATATAAAATAAAAATATACTAAGAAAACGAAAGCAGAAAAAAAAACGGGAAAGGAAGTCCCCAGATTGATACTGCACAGAAAACAGAATCAAGGAAACAGATAACAATGTCCCAAGACACAGACTAAAGGAATCTGGAACCACTAAGGTTGTTTAGCAACATATACTATCTTTCCAAGCCACTGGACATAAAAATGCGATTGCATTATCTCCTGCAATCTTTCGTCTCACCCCTTGAAGCCCCGGATTTTGGCAAAAAATAAGGCCTTTTCAAATTTACAATAAGGTGCCATGCATTGCATTCAAGCTGTCTGGAAATGTAACTTATTCACTGAGCAAACGTGCTTTCACCCAGTTTGTTTTAATCAAAGCAAACACATGGAAGCTTTCTTGGAAATAATATTAAAAATTGTGTGCACCAGTATTGGTATAACTTTCGAGCAACACTAATTAGTTGCTTAACTGCACAGTAAAGTTTTTGGATATAAAGAGAATAGTTATACATCCAACACCTAATTTAAGAGTCCACATGTATTTACGTGTTCAAAATATTTAAATATTATAGTCAATTGCAGTCTATGCATATAAACTCATACTATATAACTATATTCCTACTATTTAACTACAATAAAGCCAATATACATTACATTCAATATATCAAATTTCAGAAATGTACAAAAATAGATATGTGGTTCTATATATACACATGTAAATAGAACTTGCCTTTGAATTTGAAGAAACATTTACAGCCTTAGCAATGCAGTTAATGAATTAAATTTTTATTGGTAGTATTTTTAATAGCTTATATCATACTTGAGTTGGTAATCTTAAATGCAGTTTACTATTTACTGGTAGAAATAGCAGCTAACTTAAAGCCACCTCACTAAATTCTATTTAAAATTCATTATTTGTTCATACATTTTTAAATTAAATAAAAATAGGATTCTTGCAAGGCAAGTCAAAAAACTTTCAAAACAAATACAAGTCTCTGTATGCTCCTTCCATACTCAGCATTTCCTGTTCAGCATAAATATTCTTTCCTAACACTTTAGATTAAAAATAAATAAAAATAAATAATAGCAGAACAATACAAGCAACATTAAAATACATTATCAGCCAAGCAGAAGCCAGAAAAATTCCGTGTGTATTGAAATCACTCCCAAACAGATTCACACTTCATGACACAGTTCTTTGTCATTAATGCATGATACCAAACATTCCTTTATTTCTACTAGTGCTACTGTTGCCTACTTGTGAAAGTTATCACTCCATCTGCCTGAACATTTTAGGACTTGTACCAAACGTTAAGGTCTCAATGCTAAAATTCATACTTATTTGAGCAGTTATCCACACATTTTATCCTATAACGTGAGTTTTACGTATATGTATAAATATTAAATAGCCCTTTGTTTCTTGATTCCAAAAGGAATTTCTCCTAATTCCAACAAAACTCTGTGATGCTGCAGCCCTTCTTGGTACTACTCAGACTACTTATGACTTCAAGAAGCATGAAACATCCTTAGCAGCACAGTTTGAATTCTAGTCCTCATTCTATACTTTCTGTTCTGCTACCCTCCTAAGAAGACTTATTTTTCAACCATTTTCTCCCAAATAGTAAGGAATCTTATCAAGAGTGAGAGGAAAAACAGCTCCTTTCTTGCTTTCAAGGACAAAAAAAAAAACAAAAAAACCTACAAAAGCTGCTCTTGTTTTGAAGATTAAACAACACATTCACAAGAAAAGAAATTTCTTTACATGTGCTTTCTTCAAATTTTAGAAGGAAAAAGTGAAGAAAGCCTCCACTCACATCCAAATCCATGGAGACTTTATGCCACTGAGTAACAGTGATGCACTTAGAAGACAGAGTGGCGGAGAGCACTCCAAAAGCCTGGTACCAACCAAGGGGAATAGCAGCAATTCCCACTTTCCATTGATACTCTGAGAAAATCGCTGCTATGTTAAACTTTGCTTAGCTAACCCATTGCACTTAACACTAGGAGCCTGGAGACAAGCTATGGTCAAGAAACCTCTCATTTTGCATATTTAAAAGATGCAAGCCAGGTGTTTTTTTCTCTTCTTTTCCTCTCTCTTACACTGCTATATTCTACACTTCTCTATGTAAAATGGATCTGAAGGCCACAATCACTCAAATATAAAACAATCAAAAGGGTTGTCCATACAGCAATACATGGCAGGATTTCATTGTTTACTGCACAATTACAATATGTTGGGGGAAAAAAAACCAAAACCATAGCATTTCCCGTTGTCTAAAATCAATAAAAGGAGTTACATAATGTTGAAAGCATAATAAAATATCATTATCTAAATTTTTAAATCATAACAGATGTGTTCATCTGGACTCATGTCATTATGCATGACTCAGAAATCAGTCAAAGCTTTTTCAAATTTTCACAGAAAATCTGCAACTGGTTTTGCCTGATTGACAACAGTGAAATAATAATGGTCTGTATTACTTCGTTGCATATTCACAATAAATAGTTTTTGCAACTGATTAGTGAAAACAAATGGAATTATTCAATTTTTCTCATGAGCTATTCATCACTTACAGACAAGACAGTGTGAGAGATTAATCTTTAAATATTCTACTATATCAATATATATGAAAATAAAAACTTAATACTGGGTTGAAGCATCACCCATTCTAAAAACTTTTCTTCCAGCAGAGAGGAAAATTAATCATGTATTTCTCCTCAAGCATTTTATAAGCTCAGAACTGCAGTGGTGGCCAAGCTCTCACAAAAATTCAACTGAACCCAGGTTTCTTACCAAAAATATTTCTAGTGTTGAAACAGGGTAGCATCAAGATGCAGGGAGCATCAAGAGGAAAGCAAGGTCAGGCTCAAATAAGGGGACTGGCACCCAATCTCTGGCTACCTTTGCTGCCAGAACTCTGGATGAATAGGCTACTTTAACCTTTCCAGAAGTCATACTGCCAATAAATAGTGGCAGCAAACACACAAACCCAACCATTTTGATATAGCTCTCTTGCACACAGGAGGACTTCATGCACACTTGTCAAAAGCAACAAAGCAGGAAAGGAGTTTGCGTGGGGTTTTCTTCAATAACATTTTGACATTCTTTAGAAGATCCAGTTGATGAGCGGAAATGTCAGTACTTGAATGTGGGCAAAACAAATGCTCCACTCCGTTATTCCCTTCCGTCTTTCTTGTCACGTGTATAGATGACACTATTTTGCCAAGCTTTTTGAAAGACAAGCCCCACTTTCATTTACTCGTTCTTGTGCAAAGGACCAAAGGAGGACAGTTGACGATTCAGGAAAAAGAGAAACAAGCAGGTAACTTTAGGAGAATGACACTGCTTTGGAAACATTAGCTGTCCTGAAGTGAATATGATGCATGGAAATTGTTCATTCTTGATAATTGAAAAGTCTGTTGAGTAACAAAACAGATTTTCAAAACATTCTGAAATATGCATTCTATGGATAGTTCAACACACTCACATGATTCTCTTCCAGCAAACATTTGATTTGGCCTATTGTCTAAACTAACCATCCACTTAGCTTATGCTCTTCTTATTAATTTGCTAACTAATGTCATATTATGAGAGCTACTGGATTTTATCCTCCAAACACACCTCTTACAGCAAAGCTATCTCTAAGTATCTGTGTAATGGTATCTAACAAAAATAAAGCCTTCCCACAGTCTTGATCTAGACTATAAGCACTCGTCTTAGGACTGTTTATATCTACCAGTACATAACAAGTGATAGCAGCAATATACAAGCAAGTGTTTACCACACTAAATTGTCTTTATTTTTATTTAAGCCCAGTTGGAGCACTGCTGCATTCTTTTTCTTTAAAGCTTCATTTAGCTGCTTGAATAACTTCTTTATCCAAGTTCTTTTGTAGTTATTTATTTATTTTAACTCCCTATTGTTAGTTTTCCTGATCTTTCCACGAGCAAGCGACAGTGATAAACAATGAAAACCGGAGCCCTTGGAAAGCTGCTGCATCTTGGCTAGAACACTTTGCTGAAGTAATGACGCGATTCCAATAAACAAACAGGCAGATTCATTTGCAAATCAATATCAATGAACTGAGCAGGAAATTGAGGGGAGTCATTATGCTCTAGAGCAGCCCACTAGCCTCTTGATTTATCTGCTCGCCCAAGGCCGCTGACAGTGTTCATAACTCCAATGATTCGGCAAAACAGATGGGACACAAGTGTTCACTTTTAATTACAGCAGCCAACGTGGGAGCTTCAGTTTGGGGAGACATTTTTGGGGATAAATTTTGGTTAAATGAACAGAATTTACTTCAGCTTTGTAAACATGCAAAGCACCTTTATATGGTAATTCTTTAACTGCGTCATTACCTCCTTGTGAAGATTTATATGTACTTTTAATTCTAATTTTAGGTTAGTAATTTCAACAATGCAAACGCATCTCATTAAGTGCCTACGTCACTCACTTTAACATTGTCACCATTATTATTTACTGGTGAGATCTCTAACTCTATTTATTCAGTGAAGTTAGAAGCGAGTTAATACAAATGTATCATAAAGGGAAATGTTTGAAAGGAAAGTGGAAGAAAAAAAAAAAGAGAATGAGAAAAACACAAATCCTCTAGCTAGAAAGGTTGAATTGCATTTTTCAAAGTAGTGAAATCAAAGAGACAAAGGTTATGTAAAACTTGTGGGAGCATCCACATGTATGATCCAGAACAGGCACAGTCAGCAGTGCGGGCTGTCCAGTATGACCAGGCTTATATCAACTCGTGGTTTTTCTACTTTAAAGAACATAGATCTTGTGACTAATTTTCACATTCTTATTAAGTAGTATATGCAAGCACCCAACAGGGTCTTTCTTGTGCCGACAGCAGGAGAGCGAACAACATGATCAACTAACGACAGTCTCACAGTAAGATGATAAAAACAGAGTTTGAGGAATGAAAGAAAACCCCACATTATATGCAGTTGGACACTGCTTTTAACAACAAAAGATACACTAATGAGATTCAAATGGTTATAGCATTTGATTTTTACAGTGGTTTACAATTGCTTGAAAATGTACTTTTGCCAGGTGGCTTTTAGCTTCTGTTCTTGAAAACTTCTGTCAGAAGTTTACAACCATATGGAAATTATGAATTATACAGTTGACCTACGGTCCTCTTGTCACCAGATCTGGTCATGAGCAGCAAACTATTGGCTTTCTCTCTGTGGAGTTCTTCTATTTAAGGATGTTTTCAACAAAGTTGATCACTCGCATAGATTTGAACTTGAAAGCGGCAAAGGATAGAGGAATCCTCCTGACAAGCTAGTACTTTCAGATACATCAGAAATTGTGCCTGAGTATCAGATAGAGTACTATAAGATCTACTTATAAAAGAAGTAATGGGGAAAAGTACCATGTGTATAGGTTCTCCACTCTGCACATAGTGGAGGAGTGCAACGGAGCAGACCCTGCTGACATGCTGCCTTGAGCATTCCTGGCAGCCCAACCCTAGCACCAGCCTGCCTCCCACTGCCCACATGTCACTGCTCAGCACTGGCTAGCATGCCCTCTGCAGGCATTTCATGCCTTCCATCCCCACAAAGGCCATCTGCAGGAGCATGCTGCCCAAAAGCATACACAAACATCAATTCTATAAAGGTACATGCGAGAATAAGAAACTGTGCTGAGAATAAAAAATAGAGAATTTTCTTCTTCAGCTATTCCTTCCTAACTAGTATTGGAGAAAAAAGTATTTATTTTCACAGATAACAAACCTAGTTATTTTGAAAATTTCTATGCAAAAATTAAAACGTTTCTACTTTTTCCCATGCAGCCTTGACAGGCAGGAGTTGACCTCACTGATTTTTTCTGTTCAAATTATGTTCCCCAAATGATTATTCAAAACATCAAGTAGGCTCTTCCATTCCTCAGAAGCATGGATCTGTTTTGGTGTCTCTATTCAACAGCCCCAGAATGGTGAAACAGACACTTTGCCTCATGATATTCAGAAACAAGTGATGTTTTGACACTTCCTCTCAGATATTTCATTCAATTTGTTTTCCTTTTCAGCTAAGCTTGCAGCACTCCATAAGTGTTATTCAGAAATCACAAAGAACAGCTTCCACGTGAGTTACCATTAAAGTACAGAAGGCATGAAGTCCAGCTCCCAGCCAGGCTCTGTAGCTCAGCACTCTGTGCATGCACCATAAGAGGTCTCTGCACTTGAAGAGCCAGACAGTACCAGGTTGACTTTTTCCTCCTCACTCTCATATTCAGGCTTGGACTTTTCTTTGTTTTACTCTTCATGTCTTTGCCATTCACAGAAAATTTGTTGGCAAAGAGTCTGAGGAAGGTAGGCTTTCTGTACTGCCTCTGTTCCATCTGATCAGTATAACAAGTCCCCTGTCTGAAACAAGAACCAGTTCCAACAGAGTTTTTAAGATACCATCTTCCACCTAGTTTACAATGAGAGATTTTGACATATCAGAAATGCCATTGTTCTCACTGAGCTGAAACAGAACAACTCTGAGGAGCTCATGTTCTTCAGGGTTAATTCCCCTACTACTCTGAAAATAATATTCCTATTAAAATCCAATCAGGCATTTAAAGAACAGGTATAAAACACATTCAAACAGAATGAAAAAGACAGAAAAAGTTGAAGATGCAAATATAAACTAAAGGGGAGACTATCCAAACCAAGAACCTGAACAAGAGATACTCCGTTGTCTGATGAGTTGGGCTGTATGAATCCTTCTGAAGAATTTCATGCAAATTACTCTATATAATACTTCAGAAAAATAAAAATGTATTTTTAAAAAGTGAAGCCTTAATTTTATACAAACTACTACACTACAGAAAAAAAATCCTATGAAAAATAGAGGATGCTCCTAGCTGCTAGAGGAGATGTCCTGACACACAGGTTCCTACACGCCTTTACAAACTCCAGCCACCTAAGGCTCATTGATGCCCACAGCAGTGCTGCACAATTTGGGGTCTTAAAAGAGGGAGTGCTCAGAGAAAGTCCAATTAATATATTCACAAAGATTCAGGAGAATTTGGTATGAAGCTTCTAAGGCCAATTCCTTATCAAAGTTTTCCCTCTTCAGTGCTTATTTTAGCTCTCATGCATGCCACACATTTTCCAGTTTGGACACTTTCACTGTGTATTTGGCCTGGATGAGGTAACCATCTCATGCACACAGTGACACTTAGAGCACTTACAGCGCTACGGTGCCGCTTGCTTATGCAAACTATCAGGTAAGAGGAATTGCAAAGATTTATTAAGTATTCATCCCTGTATCCTAACAGAAGTGCTAGATTGTTCTGATTTTAAATCAGGGTCCATACAGAACTGACATTCATTTTATAATATCCTTGTATGCCAATACATTTTAGAAGTTGAACACTCGGGTAGTTATTTTGTTTCATTTCTGTTTTATGCAGTGAGCTACATCTCAAAATATCCTCTAACAATTTTAAAGGAAAACGTGTTGGGGAATTTGTTATATTTTCAAATCAAGATACTTCCATTAAGCACAGTCACTGCCATGGTTTTGATGCATGCTTTTTTTGAGGGGGGTTGTGCATGTGTATGCTTTTTTATTGCTTTTATTTATTTATTCATTTTCATTTTGATCTAAAATATATATATATATATATTTTTTTC